>ML424826.1:10921-44602 GCA_005239525.1 Nicotiana knightiana
AACTCTCGCTGAAATACTCTCCAGAAATGGGAGGTAAACTGAGTACCTCGGTCTGATATAATGGATATGGGCACACCATGCAGTCTAAAAATCTCTCTCATATAGATCCTTGCCAACTTCTCTGCTGAATACGAAACTGATACTGGGATGAAGTGCGCTGACTTGGTCAGCCTATCCACAACGACCCATACTACATCAAACATCCTCTGAGTCCGTGGGAGACAAACTACAAAGTCCATGGTGATACGCTCCCACTTCCACTTGGGAAGTTGAATCTGTTGCATCAAACAACCGGGTCTCTAGTGCTCGTACTTAACCTGCTGACAGTTCAAGCACCGAGCTACATAATCTACAATATCCTTCTTCATCCTCCGCCACCAATAATCCTGCCGCAAGTCCCGGTACATCTTTGCTACACCCGGATGAATAGAATATCGGGAACTATGGGCCTCCTGAAGTATCAACTCACGAATACCATCCACATCAGGTACAAAAATCTGACCCTGCATCCTCAAAACTCCCTCATCATCCACTGTATCCTGCTTGGCATCTCCATGCCAAACTCTATCTCTAAGAACATATATATGGCGATCACCATATTGCCTAGCCCGAATACGGTCCTACAATGAAGAACGGGCCACGCTATGGGACAAAACAGTGCCAGTCTCAGAAACCTCCAATCTCACAAATCGGTTGGCTAAAGCCTGAACATCCAAAGCAAGAGGTCGCTCTCCGACTGATAAATAGGCAAGACTACCCATACTGGCTGACTTCCGGCTCAAAGCATCGGCCACCACATTGGCCTTCCTCGGATGATAAAGAATGGTAATATCATAATCCTTCAGAAACTCTAACCATCTCATTTGCCTCATGTTCAGCTCCTTCTGTTTGAACAGATACTGCAAGCTCTTATGATCCGTGAACACCTCACATGGCACACCATACAAATAATTCCTCCAAATCTTCAATGCATGCACAATAGCTACTAACTCCAAGTCATGAACTGGATAGATCTTCTCATGAACCTTCAACTGACGAGAAGCATAGGCTATAACCTTGCCATCCTGCATCAACACTGCACCAAACCCAACCTGTGAAGCATCACAATACACGGTATACGGTCCTGAACCTGTGGGCAAAACTAACACTGGTGTCGTGGTCAAGGCTTCCTTGAGCTTCTGAAAGCTCGCCTCACACTCATCAATAGCTCTCATCAAGAGCTATTGACTCATGTAACTTTGAACCATTAGTTGTTCTTGAATTGGCCGGACATGGGGTTTTAGGGTTTTAGGATTTCATGTTTCTTAGATCTAAGATCGGATGATTTTGGGTGGGATTTTGGTGGAATCAACGATGGGAGGTGACTGAGGAGGAGGAGGAGGAGGATGAGGAGGAGAGTGTCTGGTAAAGATTTGGTTCGGATTGGGTGAAGCTCCGCCAGCGGAGGCGATTTCCAGAAGGCGGAGGGTGGCGACTAGGGTTTGGTGTTTAGAGGGAAATGAGAGAGACGGACAGGGGGTGTTTGGGAGGGTGTTAGACTTTGAGTTTGAGAGGGTAGGGGGTGTTTATTGGAAGAGTCTTATACTTAAAGGCTGGGGGGTTGTGAGTCGTTAGATCAAGAAGATCTAACAGTTGGAGATGAAGCAGGGCTTTAAACGGGGTCGTTTAGGAGACAGGGGGTTTGGACCAGGCAACGTTTGGGTTGAGCTGGAGTGTATTGGGTAGTGAGAAAGGGGGTTTGGGCCTGGGTGAATTGGCCCAGGTCCAATTTTTGTCTTTGGGAACATTTAGGTTAAGTAATCAAACTAATTAAATCATTCTAATAAATAAAAATTAATTTTGACCTGATTTCATCCAATTATAGCGTAATTAATGAGTAAATTAACGTGAGACTATTAGCTTTAATACTCATAATTATTTAAAGAACGAATTTGTAATTTTCCTAATAAAATGATTGAATTAGGCAATTTAAACTAAAAAACTTAATTATAAAAAATTTTAAATTGTTTTATAATTATCATAAATTTTAAAAGATGACTTATGACCATACAATGCAAATAATTCACGAAAAACAATTAAGTTTAATAAAATTCCATAAAATTGAATTATTTATCAAATTTGTAGGAGTATCTAATAGGGGGAAAATTACATGCTCACAGCCGGGAATTGATATAACTTTGTTATGTCATTTTAGGACTTATGTAAAAAATTTGAGGTCATTCCGGGTTGACTTGATATGGTTCAACACGAGTTTTGAAAATTGAAAGTTAATTAAGTTTGATTTGAGGTATGATTCATGGTTTTTATGTTGTTAAGTGTGATTTGAGGCCTTGAGTAGTTCCATATTATATTTTAGGACTTGTTTGTATGTTCAGATGGGGTCCCGAGTAGGCCGGGTGTGTTTCAGATTAATTCGGAGCATTTTGGGTTTATGTTATCATTGTTGAGAATTCTGACACCTGGTATGATCGCACCTGCGAAATTTTGGTGCAGGTGTGGTGCCGCTAATGCGGGCGAGGAGGCGCGTAAGTGAAAGGCAAAGCTGGGATGTGATGTAGCAGATGCAAATAATTAAGGGCATTTGCGAGAGTGCAGATGCGAGAATAGTTGTGCAAGACCGGTAAGACAATAGGGTTAAGTGCTTCAACATCACACATACGTTGTCGCAGAAGCGGATAGTGGTCCGCAGATGTGAGATGTCAGAATAGCATTGGTCTTCACAGGAGTGGGATATTGGTCGTAGAAGCGACGCTGCAGAAGTTGTCATTTTTTCACACCTACGTAAATGCATGTGAAAAAACTATAAATTGAGGGTTCGTCATTGTATTCACATTTTGAGATTTAGAGCTCGATTTTGGGCGAATTAGGAGAGGAATTTCACCACATGTATTGGGGTAAGTATTTTTGACTCGTTTTTTATAATATTTCATGAATCTGTCTTCGATTTGGCATTTGGATTATTATATTTTAAGAGAAATTGGGGGTTTTTTCTAAGCTTTGCTAAAGTGAATTTTTGAGCTTTTAACATTGATTAGGAGTCAGATTTGAGTGAAATTAGTATGGTTAGACTCGTATTTGTATGAGTTGTCAGATTTTGCGAGTTTTGTCAGGTTTAATGGTGCGGGCCCAAATTTTAATTTTTGGTTGACTTTAGCCTTTTGATTAAAGATTAATCCTTTATTTCATTTCCTTTCGAATTATTTGATGTTTTTGAGTTGCTTTTGGCTAGTTTCGAGCCTTTAAAAGGTCGATACGCAGGCGATGGCATTTCTAGAGTATTGTTTGTCTCGTTCTGTATTAGATTTGGCTTGTTCTAGGTAAGTAACATATCTAAGCTTGGACTTTAGGGTATTTAACCTTGGGAACTATGTTATAAGATATGTATTGAGGTGACACACATTCTAGGTGACAAGCGTGTGGGCGTGCTCCAAGGAAATCATGATTCCAATTGGCTATTAGACTGTGACCGAACTTTTTTTGTTGTTATATCTTGTTACGTAAATGTTCTCCCTACTTGTTTGATTATATGGGCTTTGAATCATGTTAGAAATCATGTTTAGGCTATGTGCTTATTCTATTATGACCTAATTAGGTTATTTTTGTTGTTTTAAGTTATCTGCACTATTTGTAATTATATATTCAGTTATGATTCTTCATTTGCGTATCATATCTCAGTATATGTTCATCATTCATTGTTACATCACATGTTATCATTATTTGGGCTAAGTGGTACGAGATTATGAGCCCTTGAGACTTGAGAGATTGATGACTGAGATGGGCATGAGAGTCGTGTAGTGAGTGTTACTATGGATTGATTACTAAGATTGTGTATGTGTGATGAAGTGGGATAATTAGGTAGACAACTTGAGTATGTTGAGGGTGAGAGTACCTGGGAATAGCACCTGGGAATATCACCGTCAAATCATTCATTTGACATGCATAGTTGGCATATAGGTATAAAGATGCATTTTCCTCATGTTATACGGTATTGTGACATCCATGATTTGACATATAGGCATTGAGATGTATACTCTTCATGCTAGACGATATATGATAATTGATGACTTGACATGCATATTGACAAGTAAGCATAGATATGTATTTTCCTCATGTTATCTGATAATGAAATATCTTATTTGTTGTTGAAAGTTTGAAAAAATTACAGTTATCTGATATACTCTCATATTTTGGGTGTTATTGTTGTCACGACCCAAAATCCTAACTCAGGTTGTGAAGGCGCCCAACAGCGGGATTGGGCAAGCCAACACTCATTTTACTAAGGGTTCTTTCTCGTTTGATTAAACATTTCAACATATACCAAGTTTTTAAAGCTTAAAACATAAATCGACAAGGATAATTAGCCAGTTTTAATCAATAGCGGTCATAAGGAGGCATGAGACAATATATATATATACAGACCCGTAATCCGTAATAACTACCATGTTTGTGCCAGGAACTACTGTCACAAGTCCTACGGGCATACTAACAGAATATAAAAAAGATATAATATACAGTCTCACTGTCTGAAAGAAATAGACGGCAAATAAGCAAAAGAAACTCCATGGTGCTGCCGGAGATCGCCAGGAGAAAGCAGCTCGCCCTGAAGTCACGTCCGTCTATAATCAGAATCAAGCTTCGGTCTGACAACCAGATGCACGAGCCTCAGAACCTATACAATTAAGTACATAAGCGTAGCATGAGTACAGAAATATATATGTACCCAGTGAGTATCCCATCTAATCTCGAAGAAGTAGTGACGAGAGGTTGACTTGACACTCACTAAGGTCCAACAATATAATTTAACAGAATATGATGAAAACGGTAGGAATGTAAAGGTAGTGTACCAGAAAATATATAAGGCACTGAAATCCAAGTAAATGCTAGAAGTAAATAAACAATTACTACTTCATCTTCCCCCAAATATCTGTCAAATCAATATCCATGAATTCAGTAACAATTTATCATGCGCATACGGGATAAGGACAACCGGACTGAGCCATAAAATAATCATATTTGTGCACTGCCGAGGGTCGAACGTCCCAAACCATAAGTCCAACTTTGCCATAAAGTACTCATATCTATGCACTGCCGAGGGTCGAACAGCCCGAACCATAAGTGCATTTTTGCCATAAATTAATCATATCTATGCACTTCCGAGGATCGAACGTCCCAAACCATAAGTGCATATTTCAATCCGCCATGGTGTACGGCCCGCTCCCATGAGAGTGGGGGAAATCACACTCCGCTCGCGGAATGTAAATTGCGAAGCTGTCACATGCACGCACATTATTCCTTTTTAAATTACTTTTCAGTGAACAATTCCTTAAAATTTCTAAAATTCCATGATCTTAGGAAAATAAGCCGCATGTAACATTTAATTCATTAAGCATATAGTTCATTTCAAGGAAAACACAAGGCATGATGTGGGCCTAACTACCCGGACATAATAATAATAGCCGCTACGTACGGACTCTCGTCACTTTGTACGTACGTAACCCCCACAAATATCAAACATAGCATTTAAAACACATACGGGGAAAATTCCCTCTTACGAGGTTAGAAAGGAGACTCACCTCGCGTCGCACCTACTCCCCGGGTCAAGAATGCGCCCGAAACTCCGAATTCGTCGCCCAAAGGACTCGAAGCTAACCAAACGTTACGTAAATATATCAAATTATACTCAAAGCTTGGAATTCTCCTATTATTTAGTCAAATTCATCATTCTTGAAGAAATCCTAAAATCCAACCCCGGGCCAGCATGCTCGGATTCCAAATATTCTCGAAGGAAACCCTCACCCATAACCTAAGGATCATTAATATATGATTTTTGTATGGTTTCATAGCCAATTCACGGGTGATTCTCTAAATTCTTGAAAGCCCTAGATTACTACCCAATTCCTTAATTTTTTCACCAATTAGATAGTTAATTTCAACTAGGAATTCATGAATTAACTAACTTTAAGGTAGAATTTACTTACCTTTCAGTGGTTGGGTCGTGGGGCTCTTTTCCAAGATCTCAAAATCATCTATGGTGGAATAAATGGAGTGAAAATGGGATAACCCCAAATTTAAGGACCTTACTACCTACAGGGGTTTCCGCACCTGCGACTCGATGACCGCACCTGCAGTCTCGCACCTACGAGAAATAGTTCGCACCTGCGGAAAATGGGACAAGGGCATGGGCTCGCACCTGCGGGCAGGAGTCCGCACCTGCGGGAAAGGGCCCGCACCTGCGAGAACTGGGCAACCCACCTGAGGATCGCACCTGCGAGGCCGGGACTGCAGGAGCGGTCTCGCACCTGTGAGGCCGGGACCGCAGGAGCAGTCTCGCACCTGCGACTGGGCAACCGCACCTACGGTCACACCAGATCAGGTGCACCATCAACTGCTTCAGCTGGTTTTTTGGCTTCGTTTGGTGCCCGAGAGGCACCTGGGCCCATCTGAGCCCCCTTCCAAATATACCAATAACTCCCAAATCATAATATGGACTCGCCCGAGCCTTCAGAACACCCGCAACAACGCTAAAACTCAAAATCACACCTCAAAACCCCTAGAACCAAACTTAGGAACTTTAAGTTTCTTGAATTCGCTAACAATGCGCCGAACCGACCTATACTACTCAGAATGACACCAAATTTTGCAGGCAAGTCATAAATGACATAACAGAACTATTCCCGGTTTCATAATTCCATTCGGACCTCGATAACACAAAAACACATCCAAAACCACAATTTGAACTTAAGGAAACTCTTATTTCGATATTGGGCGCTGAAACGCTCCCGGGTTATCCAAAATCCATTCTAAACATATGCCCAAGTCCAAAATCATCATGCGAAGCTACTGGAACCGTCAAAATTCAATTCCGAGGTCGTTTACTCAAAATGTTGATCGAAGTCAAACTTGGCCTTAAAGGCCAACCTGAAGGAACCAAGTGTTCCAATATCGCTCTAAACACTTCCGAATCCTGGACCACCCACCCCCTCAAGTCATAATCACAATGAGCCGCTATGGGGAGTTTCATTTAGGGGAACGGGGTCCTATAGCATAAAAATGACCGGCCAGGTCGTTACATTCTCCTCCTCTTAAACAAACTTTCATCCTCGAACGGGTCTAGAATCATACCTGAAGTGCTGAATAAGTGCGAATATCTGCTCCGCATGTCTTCCTCGGACTCCCAGGTTTCTTCCTCTACTGGTTGGCCCCTCCACTGGACCTTCACCGCAGAAACTCTCTTGGACCTCAACTGGCGATCCTGTCTATCAATAATAGCAAGTGGCTCCTCATCGTAGCCCAACCTCTCATCCAACTGAATAATGCTCAAATCAACCACGCGAGAGAAGTCAGCGTGGTAAATCCGGAGCATGGATACATGAAAGAGCAGATGTACTCCTGATAAACTTGGAGGTAAGGCTAGCTCATAAGCAACCTCCCCAACTCACCCCAACACCTCGAAGGGACCTATAAACCTCGGGCTCAGCTTGCCCTTCTTCCCGAACCTCATAATACCTTTCATCGGCGAGACCTTCAACAGAACCTTGTCTCTCTCCATAAATGATACATCACGCGCCCTCTAATCCACGTAACTCTTCTGTCTGGACTGTGCTGTGCGGAGCCTCTCTTAAATCAACTTCATCCTCTCCAAAGCATCCCTCACCAGCTCGGTGCCATATAACTTAGCCTCGCCAGGCTCAAACCACCCGATAGGAAAACGCCATCGCCGACCATACAAAACCTCAAATGGAGCCATCTCGATGCTGGACTGATAATTATTATTGTAAGCAAACTAGGCCAAAAGCAAGAACTGGTCCCACTGACCTCCGAAGTCAATCACGCATGCCCTGAGCATGTCCTCCAATATTTGAATTGTACGCTCCGACTGGCCATCAGTCTGAGGGTGAAATGATGTGCTAAGTTCTATCTGGGTGCCTAACCCACTGCGCAATGCTCTCCAGAAGTGCGAGGTGAACTTATAACCTCTATCTGATATAATGGACACCGGCACACCGTGCAACCGGACTATCTCTCGAATGTAGATCTGGGCTAATCTCTCAGAAGTATATGTAGTAGCTAAAGGAATGAAATGTGCCGATTTGGAAAATCTATCCACAATGGCCCAAACCCTGTCAACCTTCTGCAAAGTCCGAGGAAACCCAACCATGAAGTCCATAGTGATGCGCTCCCATTTCCACTCAGGAATGGGCATCTGCTGAAGTAGGCCTCCTGGACTCTGGTGATCATACTTCACCTGCTGGCAGTTAAGACACCTAGTCACATACCCCACAATGTCCCTCTTCATCCGCCTCCACCAGTAATGCTGCTTCAAATCACGATACATCTTCGTAGCACCATAATGAACAGATACCGAGAAATGTGTGCCTCCTCTAGAATCCTCTCCCTCAGGCCATCAACATTAGGAACACATAAACGGCCCTGAAGTCTCAGAACACCATCCTCGCCAATAGTAACCTCCTTGGCACCACCCTGTACCACTGTCTCCCGAAGCTCTGCCGAGCACGGATCATCGAACTGTCAAGCCTTACTCTCAACCAATAAGAAGACTGAGCAACCACATGTGCTAAAGCTCGACGAGGCCCTGAAAGGTCTAACCTCACCAGGCGATTATCCAAGGACTGAATGTCCAAGGCTACAGGTCTCTCCTCTGCTGCAATATAAGCCAAAGTACCCATACTCTCCGCCTTCCTGCTCAAGGCATCTGCTACCACATTTGCCTTTCCCGAATGATAATGAATGGTAATATCATAATCCTTCACAACTCAAGCCATCTTTGCTGCCTCAAATTAAGTTCTCTCTGCTTAAAAAAGTGTTGCAAGATGCGGTGGGTCCGTATAAACCTCACAGGACACACATACAAGCAGTGCCTCCAAATCTTAAGAGCATGAACAATCGCCGCCAACTCTAAATCATGCACAGGGTAATTCTTCTCATGAACCTTCAGCTGGCGCGAAGAATAATAAATAACTCTCCCTTCCTTCATCAACACACATCCCAAACCAATGCGCGAAGCGTCGCAATACACTGTATACATCCCCGAACTGGAAGGCAGTACTAGAACTGGTGCTGAGGTCAATGCTGCTTTGAGCTTCTGAAAGCTCGCCTCACACTCATCGGATCATCGAAACGGGGCATTCTTCTGAGTCAATTTAGTCAATGGAGCTGCAATAGAAGAGAACCCTTCCACAAATCGGCAATAATAGCCTGCTAGGCCTAAAAAGCTCCTGATCTCTGTAGCTGAAGTAGGACGCAGCCAACTCTGAATTGCTTCAATCTTCTGAGGATCAACCTTGATAACCTCTCCGGATACCACATTCCCCAAGAATTCCTCAGAATCCAATCAGAACTCATACTTGCAGAACTTAGCATATAGCTTCTGTTCCCGCAAAGTCTGGAGCACAACTCCCAAATGCTGCTCATGCTCCCCCAGGCTACGTGAGTAAATCAAGATGCCATCAATAAAGACAATGACAAAGGAATCCAAATACGGCCTGAACACCATACATCAAGTCCATGAATGCTGCTGGGGCATTAGTCAAGCCAAAGGACATCACCATGAACTCATAGCGGCCATATCTCGTACGGAAAGTAGTCTTCGGAACATCCGAGGCCCAAATCTTCAAATTATGGTATCCCGATCTCAAATCAATCTTAGAAAACACCCGAGCACCCTGCAACTGGTCAAACAAATCTTCGATACGCGGCAAAGGGTACTTGTTCTTAATTGTGACCTTGTTCAACTAGCGGTAATCAATACACATCTGCATGGACCCATCCTTCTTCTTCATGAATAAAACTGGAGCACCCCATGGCGATACACTCGGTATGATGAACCCCTTAGCCAAACACTCCTCAAGCTTCTCCTTCAAATCTCTCAGAGCCATACGGTACAGAGGAATAGATATAGGTTGGGTACCTGTAGCTAAATCAATGCAGAAATCAATATCACGAAGCGGAGGCATGCCCGGAAGGTCTGAAGGAAAAACATCAGCAAGCTCTCGAACAACTGGCACTAAATCAATCATTGGAGACTCGGCGGTGGTGTCCCGCACATAAGAAACATAGGCCAGAAAACCCTTCTCGACCATATGTCGAGCCTTCATGAATGAAATAACCCGGCTAGCTGTACTAACGGAGGAACCTCTTCCCTCCAGCCTAGGCGACTCGGGCATGGCTAAAGTAACTATCTTGGCATGGAAATCTAGCACGGCATGATAAGGAGATAGCCAATCCATACCTAGAATAACCTCAAAATCAACCATGTCGAGCAATAAAAGGTCTGATCGGGTATCGAACCCACAAAAGGTGATCACACAAGACCGATAGATCTGTTCTACCACCCCAGAATTGCCCACATGAGTGGACACATATATAGGAGAATCCAAAGACTCGCGAGGAGCATCCAAAAAATGAGCAAATAATGCTGAAACATATGAATAGGTGGACCCTGGATCAAATAATATTTAAGCCTCTCTACCACATACTGAGATAATACCTGTGATCACGGCGTCTAAGGCTACTACATCTGATCTGGTCGGAATGGCATAGAATCTAGCTGGAGTACCAGAAGATTGAGCTCCACCAGAGTGAACAGGAGCTGCCTGACCATCCCCTGACTAGCCTCCACCTATAAACTGACCCCTGCCAACCTGTCCTTCACCTCTAGGTGGCTGGACTGCTGGTGCTGGACCCATCGGCTGATAACCCTACTGTACGGCCTTGCCCTGAAACCTGGTACAATGCCTCCTCATCTGACTTGGCTCCCCACACTCGTAACAACCTCCAGGTACCATAGTATGCTTCCCCGAAGAAGAACCCTAAATGACCGGAGGGCCATGTAAGCCCTCTATCATAGCACTGAAGCAGGGGTCGGAGGATCTCGGATGACAGGGATAACCACTGGGTGAACTTTGAATGGCTGGAGGATGGTAGGAACGCTCTGGCATGGCGCTGAAATGAGGCCTCGCTGGAACACCTCGGGGAGGTGGTGGAGGTGCTTAATATGAAGGCCTGCTGGGCTGACTACTGCTAAACTGACCTCTGCCCCTAGCTGGGGCACCTCTGAAATCTCCAAAGAATCTAGCCCTCTTGTCTTGTTGTCCCTTCTCCCTGCTCCTCGATCGATACCCCTCGATTCTGCAAGAAATCTCTATCACGAGCTGATAAGAGGTACCCATCTCCACCTCTCGGGCCATGGTGGCCCTAATACCTGGATGCTACCCAGCCACAAATCTCCGCACCCTCTGTGCATTAGTAGGTAGTATCATGAGTGCATGGCGAGACAACTCTGCAAATCTAGCCTTATAATCTGTCACTGAAATATGTCACTGCTCTAGCCACTCAAACTGATACCGCAACTCTTCCCTATCAGAGTGTGGGATATATCTATCCAGAAACATCTGCGTGAACTGCTCCCAAGTGACAAGAGGAGAATATGCTGGCCTGCTGAGAATATAGGACTGCCACCACCTACGAGCTCTGCCCTCCAACTAGAAGGTAGTGAAATCCACTCCATGGGACTCTAGTATCCTCATGTTGTGTAGTTTGTCCTTGCACCTGTCCACAAAATCCTGGGCATACTTGCCTCGCTCACCCCTGGAGACTGGAGAGTGTAATCGAGTCCATCTATCAAATAACTTCTGCGGATCGCCATCCGCAGCTGGTCTGGGCTCACGTGCTGCTACAACAGGCTGGACCCCACTCACGGGCAGTGTACCCCGGGTATGATGTAATGCTGTTGTCTGGCCTGCAGCCTGGGCAGTAGGGGTCTGGACTCCCCCTCTCGCCTGAGAAGCGGCAGGATCTGCTGGAAATAAACTAGCCTGGTACATAGTGTCCATAAATCTCATCATACGGCCCATGACCTCCTAGAAGCTTGGCTCCGTCATGAAGTCTACTTGAGCAGGATCTTCTGGGGGCACCTCGTTCTGCTCCTCTATGATAGGGTCCTCTGGTGGTGGTGTAACCGGAATAGCTTTGGGACACCCTCGTCCCCTACCTCGGGTCGACGCCCTCCCCCAGCCTCTACCACAGCCTCGGACACTGGGGGTAGCGGCCCCTCCCAGGTCTGGAGCATCAGATGCATGCGTCCTCACCATCTGTGAGAAAATAGAAGAATGAGATTTAGTAAACCCTCGACTGCACGATAGAATAAGAATAAAGAGAGGTTTCCTAACACCCTATAGCCTCCTGAAGATAAGTACAGACGTCTTCGCACCGATCCGCAAGACTCTACTGGGTTTGCCTGTGACTCGTGAGACATACGTGAATGTAGTGCTCTGATACCATGTTTTCACGACCCAAAATCCCAACTCAGGTCATGAGGGCACCCAACAGTGGGGTCGGGCAAGCCAACACTCATTTTACTAAGGGTTGTTTCTCGTTTGATTAAACATTCCAACATATACCAAGTTTTTAAAGCTTAAAACATAAATCTACAAGGATAATTATCCAGTTTTATTTAAAAGTGGTCATAAGGAGGCGTGAGCCAATATATATACAGTCCAGTAATCCATAATAAGTACCACGTGTGTCTCAGGAACTAGTGTCACAAGTCCTACGGGCATACTAATAGAATATACAAAAGCTATAATATACAGTCCCGTTATCTGAAAGAAATAGACGGGAAATAAGCAAAAGAAACTCCATGGTGCTGTCGGAGATCGCCAGGAGAAAGAAGCTCATCGTGAAGTCAAGTCCGTCTATAATCAGAATCAAACACTAGTCTGACAACCAGATGCACCAGCCTCAGAACCTTTACAATTAAGTACAGAAGCGTAGCATGAGTACATAAATATATATGTACCAAGTGAGTATCCCAACTAATCTCGAAGAAGTAGTGACGAGAGGTCGACTTGACACTCACTAAGGTCCAACAATATAATTTAACAGAATATGATGAAAACGGTAGGCATGTAAAGGTAGTGTAGCAGCAAATATATAAGGCACTGAAATCCAAGTAAATTCTAGAAGTAAATAAACAATTACTACTTCATCTTCCCCCAAATATCTGTCAAATCAATATCCATGAATTCAGTAACAATTTATCATGTGCATACGGGATAAGGACAACCGGCCTGAGCCATAAAATAATCATATTGTGCACTACCGAGGGTCGAACAGTCCGAACCATAAGTGCAACTTTTCCATAAAGTACTCATATTTATGCACTGCTGAGGGTCCAACGGCCCGAACCATAAGTGCATCTTTTCCATAAAGTAATCATATCTATGCACTACCGGGGATCGAACGTCCCGAACCATAAGTGCATATTTCAATCCACCGTGGCGTACGACCCGCTCCCATAAGAGTGGGGAAAATCATACTCCGCTCGCGGAATGTAAATTGCGAAGCGGTCACAAGCACACACATTATTCCTTTTTAAATTATTTTCCAGTGAATAATTCCTTAAAACTTATGAAATTCCATGATCTCAGGGAAATAAGCCGCATGTAACATTTAATTCATTAAGAATTTAGTTCATTTCAAGGAAAACACAAGGCATGATGTGGGCCTAACTACCCAGACATAATAATAATAGCCGCTAAGTACGGACTCTCGTCACTTTGTACGTATGTAGCCCCCAAAAATATCACACATAGAATTTAAAACACCTAGGGGGCCAATTCCCTCTTACGAGGTTAGAAAGGAGACTCACCTTGCGTCGCACCTACTCCCTGGGTCAAGAATGCGCCCGAAACTCCGGAATCGTCACCCAAAGGACTCGAAGGTGACCAAACGTTACGTAAATATATAAAATTATACTCAAAGCATGGAATTATACTATTTTTTAGTCAAATTCATGTTTCCCATGCATCCTATAGCGGACAGAGATATTCCACCGGTTCCAGAATCAATCAGTTTCTGCTGTTGGCCCCTCCAGAGTTCTCAGGTATTGATCCGGAGGCCGATCCGCAGGATTTTCTAGATGAGATGTGCAAGAAGCTTCGGGTTATGAAGGCTACAGAGACAAAGGGGTTTATTTAGCATCTTACAGGCATAGGGGAGCAGGGTATTCATTGTTCGAGATGTGGGAGAATTCCCGTGGGGAGGGAAATCCTCCGGCGAGATGGAATGAGTTTGTTGATGCTTTCATGGGTCACTTCTTGCCTGCTGAGGCTATGGCCGCCCATGCTATGGAGTTTGAGGTTCTCAAGCAGGGTAATATGAGTGTGTGGGAGTACCACATGGAGTTCGTGAGGTTGTCCAAGTACGCTCCTCAGTTGGTATCGACCATGGGTGCCGGAGTTTGACGGTTTGTTTAGGGCCTCAATCCTTTTGTTGTGAATGAAGATGCTACAGCTGCCTTGAACTTAGACATGAATTATGGTAACATAGTGGGATTCGTCCAGGCCACAGAGGGTAGAAAATTGAAGATAAGGTCGGGGAGGAAGAGTATCAGGAGGGCCCGGTCAGCGGGCCACTTGGGGGGTTCAGTTGGAAGAAGGGAGACCAGTTCAGGGGAGAGGACCATCAAGGCCATCCTAGTCTTATGCTCAGTCCTCATCCAGTGCATCACCATCAGTGCACCATTATCAGCAAAGCAGTCGCTGGGGATCAGGATCAGACAGTAGGAGACCCCTTCAGTCCGGTCGTCCAGGAGGGAGGTCCCAGCAACAGAGGAGGACTCCATGCCCTAAGTGTGGGAGGTTCCATACCGAGCCTTGTTACCTGGATATCCCGGTATGCTACGGGTGTGGGGTGAGAGGTCATATTCGGCGGGATTGTCGTGCGCCCAATCAGGGCATGGGTAGTGGTTTTGCTCAGCCGTCCGGTCCTTCAGTCGCCGCATCTTCAGTACGTCCTCCAGCTCCAGCAGAGCGTGGTGCAGTTAGAGGTGGAGCTCGTTGTAGAGGTGGACCCAGCCGGTTTTATGCTTTGAGTGGTCGCCAGAGTGCGGAGGCTTCTCCAGATGTTGCTACAAGTATTCTGGCTGTTCAAGCCCTTGATTGTTATGCTCTTACTGATCCGGGGTCCTCCTTGTCTTATGTTACCCCATTTATTGCTTAAAATTTTCGGATAGAACCCGAACAGCTTCATGCGCCGTTCTATGTGTCGACTCTGGTTGGTGATTCCATTACAGCCGCACGAGTCTATAGGGATTGTGTTGTCACGGTGTGTGGTTGAGATACCACGGCCGATCTTATCAAACTAGGGATGGTAGATTTTGATGTTATCATGGGAATGGATTGGCTCTACTCGTGCTTTGCTAAACTCGACTGCCGAACCAGAATTATGAGACTAGAGTTTCCTAACGAGTGAGTTATTGAGTGGAAAGGGAATGGTATGGTGCCAAAAGGTAGGTTTATTTCCTACCTTAAGGCCTCAAAGATGATTAAAAAGGTGTGTGTTTATCATTTGGTCCGGGTTGCGGACACCACTTCGGAAGTGTCAGCCCCCGAGTCCGTACCAGTCGTGAATGAGTTTCTTGAAGTATTTCCAGACGAGCTTCCAGGGATTCGGCCAGCTAGAGAGATTGATTTCGCGATTGATGTATTACCAGATACACAGCCAATATCTATTCCACCATACAGAATGGCGCCAGCAGAGTTGAGGGAGTTAAATGAGCAGTTGAAAGACTTATTAGAGAAGGGGTTCATTCGGCCGAGTGTGTCACCATGGGGCGCTCCAGTTCTTTTCGACAGGAAGAAGGATGGGTCGCTTCGGATGTTTATTGATTATCGGCAACTCAACAAAGTCACTATCAAAAACAAGTATTTATTGCCTCGGATAGATGATTTGTTCGACCAATTGCGGGGTGCGAGGTTCTTCTCCAAAATTGATTTACTGTCAGGGTATCACCAGTTGAAGATTAGAGAGCAGGATATTCCTAAGACCGTCTTCAGAACTTGTTATGGCCATTTTGAATTTTTGGTATGTCCTTTGGACTGACCAATGCTCCACCAGCTTTCATGGATCTTATGAATCGGGTTTTCAAACCGTTTCTTGACTCCTTCGTGATTGTTTTTATTGATGACATCCTTGTCTACTCGCGAAGTTAGAAGGATCCTGCTAAGCATCTCAGGGCAGTTCTGCTGACTGTTCATCAGCACCAATTGTATGCCAAGTTTTCAAAATGTGAATTTTGGTTGGAGTCAGTCACATTTTTGGGTCATGTTGTTTCCATAGAAGGGATTAAGGTTGATCCACAGAAAATAACAGCGGTAAAGGATTGTCCTAGACCAACGACCCCCGCAGAGATTCGCAGTTTCTTGGGTCTAGCCGGGTATTATCGGAGGTTTGTGGAAGGGTTCTCTACCCTCGCCTCCCCATTAACTAAATTGACGCAGAAGGCAACTAAGTTCCAATGGTCCGACGCTTGTGAGAAGAGCTTTCAGGAATTGAAATCAAGATTGACTTCAGCACCGGTGTTAACTTTGCCAGAAGGCACAGAGGGATTTGTGGTTTATTGTGATGCTTCAAGGGTTGGTTTGGGATATGTGTTGATGCAACACAGGAAGGTTATAGCATATGCTTCCAGGCAACTCAACAATCACGAGAAGAATTATCCGACGCACGATTTAGAACTCGCGGCAACTGTGTTTGCATTAAAAATCTGGCGGAATTATTTGTATGGGGTCCATGTGGACGTGTTCTCAGACCACAAAAGTCTCCAATATTTGTTCAAGAAGAAGGAGTTAAAATTATGGCAGCGGCGATGGTTAGAATTGCTTAAGGATTATGAAATGAACATTTTGTACCATCCGGGAAAAGCAAACGTAGTGGCCGACGCTCTCAGTCGGAAGTCTATGGGTAGTCTGGCTCATTTTGAGGAAGATCAGAGGTCGTTATCTCGAGAGGTTTGTCAATTGGCTAGTCTGGGGGTCTGTCTCTCGACCTCAGACGAAGGGAAAGTCATGGTGCATAATGGGGCAGAATCATCACTTGTCGCGGAAGTCAAGGAGAAGCAGTTTATTGATCTAGCATTGGCGCAGTTAAAGGAGACAGTTTTGAATGGCAAGATTTCAGCATTTTCACTCGGAAGCGATGATGGTCTTTTGCGGTGCCAAGGAAGGCTATGTGTTCTAGATATTGATAATCTTCGGGAGAGGGTGGTGGCAGAAGCTCACAGTTCCAGGTATTGCATGCATCCAGGTTCTACGAAAATATATCAAGATCTCCAAGAAGTTTATTGGTGGATCAGTATGAAAAGAGGTGTGGCAGACTTTGTATCTAAGTGTCCAAATTGTCAGCAGGTGAAGGCCGAGCATCAGAGGCCTGTTAGGTTAGCTCAGCTTATGGAAATTCCACTATGGAAATGGGAAATGATCAGCATGGATTTAGTGGTAGGAGTTACTTCGCACTCAGCACAAGTTCGACTCGATTTGGGTGATAGTGGATCGACTCACGAAATCAGCTCACTTCTTGCCGGTCAAGTCCACCAATACTGCAGAACAGTACGCTCAGCTGTATACCAAGGAAATAGTCAGGCTTCATGGTACTCTAGCTTCTATTATCTCAGACCGAGGAGCCCAGTTCACGGCTAATTTTTGGAGAAAATTTCAGCAAGGTTTGGGTACTCATGTAAATCTCAGCACAGCTTTCCATCCGCAGACTGATGGTCAGGCCGAGCGGACGATTCAGACGCTTGAAGATATGTTACGGGCTTGTGTGTTGGACTTCAAGGGTAGTTGGGATGATCATTTACGACTTATCGAATTTTCTTACAATAACAGCTTTCACACTAGTATTCAGATGGCCCCATTTGAGGCATTCTACGGAAGGAGGTGTAGATCTCCGATTGGGTGGTTCGAGGTTGGTGAAGCAGAATTGTTAGGGCCAGACCTTGTGCACCAGGCATTGGAAAAGTCCAGAGTCATTCGGGCGAGGATGAAAACCACTCAGAGCCGTCAAAAATCCTATGCGGACGTTCGTCGAAGAGAATTGGAATTCCAAGTAGATGATTGGGTATCCTTGAAGGTATCTCCCATGAAGGGAGTAATGCGGTTTGGGAAGAAAGGAAAATTGATCCCAAGGTATGTCGGGCCATATCGGATTGCTCAAAGGGTAGGACAAGTGGCTTATAGGTTGGAATTACCCCCTGAATTGTCATTAGTGCACCCGGTGTTCCACGTGTCCATGTTGAAGAAAGTGGTTGGAGATCCATCAGCCATCGTGTCAGTTGAGACTATTGAGGTTAATGAAGAATTATCATATGAAGAGGTTTCGGTTGCTATTTTTGATAGACAAGTCCGTAGATTGAGGAACAAATAAATTGCTTCAGTTAAAGTATTGTGGCAAAGTCAGCACATTGAGGAAGCCACGTGGGAAGTGGAAAATGAGATGAAAGAAAAATATCCCCATTTGTTTGAGTAAGTCTAGTAGTGTTTGTCAGAACTGTCATCTCTAAGAAAATTATATTTTATGTCCGGTTTTTTGCAAAAGCACCCCCATCTTCCCCTAATTGCCTTATTGTTGTAATCCCCCAATGTGTGTTAAAACTGAACCCGCTGTTCTATTTGGGTAATGTGTAACCCTTGAGGTAAATGAATGTTTTATGGAACGTATGTGTTAGGAAAGTGATTAATGGTAGAGTAGGTTGGTAATGATTAATTGAAATGAATATAGTATATTGAGGTTCTTGGGTTGTATAGGACTCATTAAAACGACCAAGTTATGTGCGAAAATGTAAATCATGTGCAAATTTGTGGTATAAGAAGAAAGAACTATGTTTAGTTGACAAAATGATTGAATAATTGCCAATTGTTGAGGTAAATACGTTGTGTGTGAGTTATTGGGTGATTAAAATTGTGTAATGGTGCTTGGAAATGTGTTTCGAGGGGTCTCTGACAGGTAGGTGGGTCTAATTACAAAGGGAACTCTGGTAAAAATTTTCTGAAATATTGGAGTTAGTGAAAATCTGGAAATTTCATGGCATGCGTTCAAAACCAATTGATTTCCAAAACCCTCATTCGAGGACGAATGATTTTTAAGGGTAAATTGAGTAAAAAGTACCCCGAGACTTAAAGAATATATTTTTCCTGAAAATAGGTGTTATGCGATCGCATAACGTGTATGCGTACCAGACCCTAAGAAGGACCCGCAGACTTTTATTGACCATGTTCATCTTACACTGTGGGTTATGCATGCTACAGATACAGAGGCAGTAGAGCTGGCTTCTTATTGGTTACGAGATTTAGCGATTTTCTAGTATGATAGTTGGGAGAGATCCAGGGGTCTGAACGCCCTTCCAGCTATGTGGAAGGAATTTTCTAAGGCCTTTCTTCGTAACTATTTGCTAATTGAGATACGGTGAGCTAGATCTGATAAGTTCTTGAACCTTAGACAAGGTAATATGAGTGCGAGTGTATATTATGCAGTTTGATTCTTTATCAAGGTATGCTCCCCATATGGTTGCCGAGATGAGTGATAGGGTGCATATGTTCGTGAACGGGCTGGGACCACATCTGATAAATGAGTGCACGATAGCCTCCTTGGGGGGGGTATGGATATTTCCCGTATTCACGCTTATGCCCAGACCCTAGAGGATCATAACTCCGGCGCATAATGATTTGGTTCTACGGCTGGAGCAGAAAATACTGGAATTGCAAGGGGAACTTGAGCAGGTCCTCAACTTGGCAAACCTCTCCCTCACCTTATATGTCCCAGATATTAACCAACAGAACGACCAAAACCCAACACCTCCTCAAAACACACCAAACCAACATCCACAAAATCCTCCAACTCAATATCCGAAAACTACTACCTATCATACTCCTTAAAATACACCACAACCTACTACGGATCCGCAGAATTCAACCAATGATAACCACTAAACTCAAACCCCCGGTATTCACCAAAACAACCCCATATATGTAGAAACCCTACCTCACCCCACTCAACAAACCCCTATACACACCAGAATTCGCTGAGAAAGACATGTTCATCAAGAATATGAAAGAGGAACTTAAGAAGCTCACAAGCTGAGTCCAGGGTATCGAAGGGGGTAAAGGCATCGAGGGTTTGAATTATGAAGATATGTGTATTCAGCCAGACGTAGAAGTGCAGGAGGGTTACAAACCTCCTAAGTTCGAGATGTTTGACAGAACAGGTGACCCAAAGGTGCATTTAAGGACATAGTGTGACAAGCTCGTAGGAGTTGGGAAAGATGAAAAGATTTGCATGAAACTGTTCATGAGAAGCCTCATTGGAAACGCTCTATCTTGGTACATAAGTCAAAATTCTAAGAAGTGGGTTAGTTGGGTAAGCATGGCATCGGATTTCATGGATCAGTTTAGGTTTAACATGGAGAATGCACCAGACGTCTTCTACATACAGAATCTCAAGAAGAAGCCAATGGAGACTTTTCGCGAGTATGCTACTCGATGGAGATCAGAATCTAAGAAAGTAAGTCCGACAATGGAAGAAAAGCAGATGAACAAGTTCTTTTTCCAGGCCCAAGACCCACAATACTATGAAAGGTTAATGGTTATCGACAATCACAAATTCTCCGACATCATCAAGTTAGGGGAAAGCATTGAAGAAGGGATCAAGAGCGGAACGGTAACTAATTTTGAGGCATTACAGGCTACGAATAAAGCTTTGCAGTCAGGGGGCATTTCCAAAAAGAAAGAAAAAGGGGCTGTGATGGTAGCCTAAGGTCAAAAATCTCCTCTTACATACCAAACACCTCCACCCACATATCAGCCTTCACCTCCCAGATATCAACAACCCGCCACTGCCTACCACACTTATAACCCAGCCAGCATATTATCACTCACCGCCAGCCCACCAAAACTATCAGAAACCCAAACCAAATTTCGACTGCAGGCCACCCAGACAATACACCCCTATTGCTGAACCCATCGATCAATTATACAAGAGACTGAAAGCTGCTGGATATGTCACCCCTATTCCCGCTATTTCCATGGAAAACGCTTCTCAATGGGTCAATCCAAAATATTCCTACCACTCCGGCATGAAGGGTCATACCATCGATGAATGTCGCACTTTGAAAGAAAAGATCCAGATATTAATTGATACCAAGGTCATACAAGAAAAGGAGGCTACACCTAAACGTCTGCGAAAATCCCCTCCCAGATCATAGGGGCGAGGGGGTGAATGTGATAGAGACTGACGAAGAATGGGACTCGGAAGAGTCAATTGGGCTTATTCGAGAAGGGGATGACCCCAAGAAGCCCACGGTCACTCTCACTCCTATTGTGGTACAAATGCAGCCACCAGTCAAAGTTGAAGTAGCCGCACCGACCCCTTTTGA
The DNA here is from genome assembly GCA_005239525.1 of Nicotiana knightiana. Classification (NCBI taxonomy): domain Eukaryota; kingdom Viridiplantae; phylum Streptophyta; class Magnoliopsida; order Solanales; family Solanaceae; genus Nicotiana; species Nicotiana knightiana. The sequence goes on from ML424826.1 coordinate 32,151, forward strand.
GGTAGAAGTAACAACACTTGTAGCTACACCTGCCCCATTTGAAGTAGAAGTGACAACACCCTTCACTGTGACGGTAGCACCCGCACCATCCTTAAATTCAAAAGTTGTACTCTGGACTATGTTGCAGAGGCAAGGAGAAAAGGAAAGGAAAAAATGGAAGAAGTTTGTGCCGCACAAGGGATGACCAGGACTGGTAGATTTTACACACCTGAGAACTTAGGGGGAACAAGTAAAGAAGGTGCTTCCAAGCATCCCACCATAAACTGGCCCTGGTGATCTTTGGAGAAAGGTGCAAGCAAGGGAATATTCTGTAGTGGATCATCTGAACAAAACCCCTGCTCAGTATCCATTCTGTCATTGTTACAGAATTCTGAAGCACATAGGAATGCTTTAATGAAGGTATTGAACGAATCTTACATGCACAAAAATATCACCGGTGGGGAAATGGCTAACATGGTACGACAAGTACTGGAGAGCCATAAAATCAGTTTTCATGAAGATGAATTGCCAACAGAATAATTAAGCCATAACAATACAATGCAAGGATAAATTCATTTCCAGGGTTTTGATAGATGGAGGTTCAAGTCTCAACATCTGTCCATTAACAACTCTGAAAATATTAGCAAAGGATTACATGAAATACGGGCAGGTACTATGAACGTAAAAGTATTTGACGGATCTCAAAGGGCCACGATCGGAGAAACCAATCTTTGCTTATAAATGGGCCTGACTTGGTTTGATGTCGAATTCCAAGTACTCGACATATCAGCCTCGTACAACTTATTACTGGAACGACCTTGGATACATGCCGCCGGGGCTCTGGCTTCTACTTTGTACCAGGCTATAAAGTTTGAATAGAACCATCAGGAAGTGATCATTCATGGAGACGGGAGTAATCACATTTATACCAATAAAATTGTTTTGGTCATGAAAAATAGAAAGAAGTTAGGTGGGGAGACTTATCATTGCATCGAGCGCGTCAATGCGATTGAGAAAGACAAATGGTGGAGCAGCAAAATAGAAAGCATAGTAGCGTGGGCATGGTATGAACCTGGTAAAGGGCTTGGGAAGAATCTCCAAGGTACTGCCAAGCCAATACAACTAAAACGTCATGGCACGACCTTTGGATTGGAATATCAATACACTTGGCATGAGTATCAGAAATGGTCGTCACCATGGTGTGGTCCATACTACCCTCTCGAGTAGCCAATACTGCATCTGAACCAATCTTTCCACCAAGATGACATGATGTAGGGATCCGAAGAAGACGAGGTGCTAGCTGGTCTGAGGAATTTATTTCTAGAAGAAGAAGACATAGATTGTAGTGTCATAGTTGAGGAGGAGGAGGAAGAAGGCATCATCATCCAGACAGTGGAGAATGGAGTTGTTCTCAGGAACTGTACCGCCACACAATCCAGGGCCCGACGAGTCCCGGGGTAGCATGTCTACTACTGTCATTCATTTCGAAAACAATTCCTTTTGAGCATTTTTCTTTACAACATTTTTTCTTTCCTTTCAGTATTTTGCGTTGGAAAAATTGTTTGAAGTTGCTTTGTTTGGCGTTTCAACATTTATCAACGGCTAGATGTTTTATTATTATTATCTTTCATATCTTTCTCTCTACAGCATTACTATTTCTTACCTTGATGAACCAACGACTGTGACATGTAATGAGACAACGCATTATAAGGATAGTGACTCGGAAGAGATAGAAGAAGAAGATATTATACCTGAGGAAATCGTCAGAGAACTTGATAATTTTGAGAACAAACCTAAGTCCAACCTGGACGAGACTAAGGTAGTCAACTTGGGAGATTCTGAAATAGTCAAAGAAACTCGCATGAGCCTTCACTTTTCACCATCAGAGAAGGAAGAGTACACTCGTTTCCTAAGAGAGTATGAGGACATTTTCGCATGGTCGTATGACGATATGGCCGGGTTGAGCACATCCATAGTGGCTCACAAGTTACCTACCAATTCAATGTACCCACCAGTAAAGCAGAAACTCAGAAAGTTTAAACCAGAAATGAGTCTAAAAATCAAGGAAGAAGTCACCAAGCAGATCAAAGCTAAGGTCCTCAGGGTAGTTGAATATCCAACTTGGTTGGCCAACATTGTGCCAGTTCCAAAGAAAGACGGGAAAGTTAGGGTGTGTGTCGACTATCGGGACTTACACAGAACAAGTCCCAAAGATGATTTCCCACGACCGAATATACACATACTGATCGACAATTGCACCAAGCATGAACTCTAATCCTTTGTAGATTGTTTCGCGGGTTATCATCAGATCTGGATGGATGAAGAAGATGCCGAGAAAAAATTAAACTACAATTGACATGATTCCCCATTTAAGAGGGGATACATAGAAAGCCATGTGGGTTCGGTCACAATACAATAAAATTTCCATTTTCCCCATAATCAAAAACTAGGGCAGAATTTTAAGGAGGACCCTCAAAATTCTGAAGCAAGTTCAGCCAACGACACTGTATGCGGAATAGCCAAAAGTTCGTCCAGATAATTGTGGTAGAATTTTGAAGAGGATCCTCAAAATTCTTTTTCAAGAAGATCGCAAACTCTCTAATAAGGTCACAGTAACTGGTTCATCTAATCTGTTTTTAAATCGCATATTACTATGTTTGGAAAACTATGCATACGTATTTTTTGAAAATTTTACTTTTTAGACAAATACTACCCATGGTAACTCGAACAGGGCTCTAGTGCAGAGCGGAGCAAAGAGAACAGGAAAAGGCATGAACCAACCTCCCCCGCAAAACTCACGGATTTTTTTGGATGCAGGCAGAAGGAATAGCCGCAGGCACATGTGCACTTTAGAATCATTATCTTCACAACAACAAAGCTACCAGACCAATCTCCAGCTAAGAAATACTTCACTCTCACTTATTGTTTGTCCATTGAATGAGACTAAGCACTGTCTCAAATCTTGCATAAGACTAAGCATTGTCTCAAATCCTGTATAAGGCTAAGCATTGCCTTCCCCTGCATGAGACTAAGCATTTTCTCAAATCCTGCATAAGGCTAAGCATTGCCTTCCCCTGCATGAGACTAAGCATTGTCTCAAATCCTGCATAAGGCTAAGTATTGCCTTCCCCTGCATGAGACTAAGCATTGTCTCAAATCCTGCATAAGGCTAAGTATTGCCTTCCCCTGCATGAGACTAAGCAATTCTCCAATCTTGCACGAGACTAAGCATCGTCTCTCCTTGCATAACCAAAAATGTCACTCTATTCAAAAGCCTTGCATTATACCCTTCTCTCAGGGATAAGCTTTGCCCCTGATCTTGCACAAGACTAAGCTCTGTCTTGTTTCATCTCAAGCATCATGTCTTTGCATCTCATGGACTGATATATAGCTAATTTGTCAAAAGGCGTCATAGTTCGAAGGCATCATCCTCATAGCCGAAAGGCACCATGCCATGGCATGAGGATCTCCTAATCTCGCACATCATTATTCAAAGGCATCATGGTTCGAAGGCACCATCTTCATAACCCGAGAACATCATTTCATGGCCTGCGAATCGTTTACCGCACAATTCATGGCCCGGGACATCATGGTCTAAGGACGTCATCCTCACCATCCAAAGAAAAAATCCACGGTCCAAAGGGAATTTGCATCATGTTTAAATTTATGCAATAATCTATATGCACGCATTGTATTTTGAGTTTGCATGTAATCCAGGAATCAACCATTCTCATAACTAGAGCAATCTTCGCTCCGGTTTCCATTCAACGCTCATATCCTCCAATTATTTCAAACGTAACCGATCACCGTCCATTACTCATCTGATCACCGTTCAAATATCCATGACCATTCCCAGGTACTTCCATTATGATATAGTCCTGCCTCGAAAAGCTTATCTGTTCCTACAATTCCATCGGTATATTCCATCGCTGGATCCAGAACTACACATAGCCTGATTCTTGTAAAACTAGGGATATGTAGACATCTCAGAGACCATAGTCTGGCCTATATCTCTCAAAACATTCCATTCGGTCAAAATCGGTCATCGTTTTCTTTACCCGACAACTCTTTCATCCTTCCCGGGTAAAGAGGGGCAGCTGTTGGTACCCAATTTTTCCTTAATATTTTTTAAATATATATATACTTTCAAAATAGTGTACATGCATCATCATTTGATTTACAAGCAGGACCAAGCATTTTTCATAATTTTCTATAATTTTTAAAGGCTTTAAATTTATTCCTGAAATTTTTATTATATAAATACTATTAATTACCTCACAAATTATTTTATGATGATTTTATCATCTAATTTAATTATTTACACCCATATTAGGTTTTAAATATTTTTAGCATATTTGTCATAATTACATTTGCATTTTAAAGGCTAAAATTGTAAATTTGCAATAATAACCTATAAGCATTTATAATTACTTTATTTATGCGAAAATACTCTTTTTGTACTTTTATAATGTTAGATAAATATTTTTATTTGTTTTTATGCACAAATGATATTTTTATTAGTTTTACAAATTATTTATTAATTAAATTTGGGTATTTAAAATGTGGCCTCAATTTGCAATCAATTTCGGACCCAAACCTAGCCAGTTATCCCAATCCCAATATCCATGGACCAATTACCCTTTCCCATTTACTACCCGGCCCAACCTTGCGTAAATCTCAACGGCTCACATCCCTTCCCCCGTTTTAATTAACCAAACCCCCTTAACCCTAGCCATTCCTCACCGACCGCCGCCTTCAAACGCTCTCACCTCACTACCCTAAACCCTAGCCGTCTCCCCCCAATCTCCTCTCCTAATCCCACCGGACATGGGATTCCCTAGTGGTTTCTTATTATATCTCACCTTTCTTTGGTATTGGGACCTTCTATATACCGCTTGCCTAAACATGGCAAGCGGATCTCTTCAACTTTGAACCAAAATGGTGCAACACCTTATCCTTTTTTCGTCTTTGTTCTTCCTTTCTCTTTTATGGTATGGATCTCTATGAATATCTGAGTATTTTCGTGATTTTTTCTACTTACCATAAAACTAGGGTTTAAGATCTTTTTTAGATCTAATCAAATCCGGTTCAATTCATTAATTATTTTTTTATATTTCTATTTATATGTCTATATGCATCTTATTATGACTCTTTGCTTGTTATTTCTGCCGATTTTTACTTGCCCTAAATTTGGGGTTTTCGATTCTTCAAAATCGAACCAAATTTGGTTCGATTCTTCGATTTGTTTTTAATAAAGTTTCTGTCTATATATCTATATTCATCTTATTGTAACTCCCTGCCTTTATTTTCTGCCGATTTGTATATTTTACCCAAATTAGGGTTTTAAATTTTTCTTTTCTTATTATTTGTTAAGGGCTTTCCTTTCTAGTATTTTGACTAATTATTGCCATATTTATGTGTTCAATTTCAGTACTATTTAAACCTCTCCCCCACTCCCCTTTGATACAAATTTAGAGTTCAAAATTTTCTCACTACTATAAACAAAACCATACATTATTATTCTCTAGTTATACTATTATTCTGTGTTTTTGACCTCTCCCCCACTCCCCTTTGATACAAATGTAGAGTTCAAAATTTTCTCACTACTATAAAAAAAATCATACATTATTATTCTCTAGTTATACTGTTATTCTGTGCTTTTGATTCCTATAGGCATTACTTTGCTCGAATAAGTTTTGTGGATAACCTGCCCATTATGCTTTTACATGTCAGATACCATGCCTATAGGAAATAAAATAACCAAAGTTTTACTTGCATTGCAGCACATTCATTAGGCATCATGATCATAGGGTCATTTATATTCTATAAATCTGCATTGTTAGAAGTCATGCCTATAGGGTTCTTAATTGATTGATATGCTATTGTCATACTTGCCCATTAGAAAGCATGCATATAAGAATTTAAACCAGTTTCCATCACCAAATGTAGGAATCATGTCTATAGGGTAATCACCATGTGTGTTAAGCACTAAAACTAGGCTTTAAATACTGTCTCATTGAACACCATTAGAAAACATGCCTATAGGAACAACTGAGTAATTCTTAATATCTCTCTTTGCTTATCACTGCCTAACACTAAGTAAATCACTTGGATATCATGTCAATAGGTTTAACCGCCTATAATTATAATCAGTAGGCAACTGTGCAGTCACATAGACATTAGTTTGCATAACTTCAAGTATGACTAAAATCCAGAATCACATAAAAATCATGTCTATAGGACCTAACAACTTTAATTATTGAAACTGTCAAAATGCCTAATATGTTGTGTGCATTCGCTGCCTAAGTGTGGAGGCTAACTTGAGCCCCTACTTGCTTTTAAATGAAAGTCCAACTTGTTTTTGTATGTCTCCTAGTTTTACCATTTTTTGAGAAACCTAAGTTAAGTCTAGAACCATCCAAAATAGAAGTTCAAATGCATCCTGGGCCATAGGCAAGGAACGAGTAGTGCACGCGTAGGGTACGACTTAGAATTGATTAGAGCGTTTTAGGTAAATAACATAAAGATAGTAATCGGGTAGCAGGAGATGATAGTCTGTACCTGATGAATAATATGAGTAACACCCCTATCTTGGGGGAGTTACGAAGTATTATTTATGTTGCACGGGGTAATCTTTAAGGCTAAAAAACTTAGGACCCCATTCCTATTAAAATAATTCCCTCTCTTCTCTATTAGACTATTTCACATGATTTAAGTTCGGCCGGGACCCACCGTTGTGGACCTCGAAGAGTGCCTAACACCTTCTCCTCGAGGTAATTTGAGCCCTTACCCGATCTTTGGTGATGCAAACTAGTAAATCTGAATCATTTGCAATAGGTGCCCTAACGCAACTTAATTTGTTAGGTGGCGACACTCTTTTAATAACCCTTCCTCCCTTTTTAAAAGAGTTGTCAATGTGGAAACACGATTTTGCGAGAAAAAAGGGGGCACGACAGTCTTGTCCACCTGCAAAAAGTGTCGTTCTGAAAAAGTTGTCTTGTACCCTAAAGAATTATTATCACGCGACACATAGCGCGCCACCAATATGCGTTATGTGTATTTTCTTGTCAACCTGCAAAAGCTGCCGTTCTAAAAAAGCTGTCTTGTACCTTAAAGAACCATTATCACGCGAAGCATAGCGCGCCGCCAATATGCGTTATGTATGTTGTCTTGTCCACCTGCAAAAGGTGCCATTCTGAAAAAGTTATCTTGTACCCTAAAGAATCATTATCACGCGACACATAGCGCGTCACCAATATGTTTTATGTGTATTGTCTTGTCGACCTAAAAAAACTGTTGTTCTGCAAAAGTTGTCTTGTACCCTAAAGAATCATTATCGCGCGAAACATAGCGCGCCACCAGTATGCGTTATGTGTTTTATCTTTCCTATAAAAGCATATCACATTTAAGTTATTATTTTCGGTTAATCAAACAAATAGAAAACATTCCATAGATTTTTCATTTTTCTTCCATTAAGAATTGGCTGGATGTAATGACGTACCAATGTGTTATTGTGGCCAACGTGCGATTTTGATGCCATGTTGGTCAAATAGTAACGTAGGGAGCAGACGCTGCATCTGTCAACAACTTGTAAGTTATTGTCTTGGAAAAAATGTTTGTTAATATTTTTTATATAACATGTTAATTAATAGTGTTGCGTTATAATCCCCATTGGTAAGACGGAAATCAATGTAGATTTGAAGAATGTTATGATGAACCCATTAACTAGGAATACTACAAATCATATTTGCAGTATGTTTGGAATATGACCGATGAATATGAACTCCAGATCTTTAAACTACATCAACAACTTGAGACAGTGAAGGAAAAACATAAAGTTGCAGAAGAAGAAAAAAATAGGTTGGAGGAGAAATTTAAGTGGTTGAAGCACAGAATAATGGGCGATAGTGACTAAATAAACACATGGATGTGTTGAGTGTAGTATTTTTTCTTTATGTTTTTCGTGTCATGTATTTTCATTAATTGTACCGAATTTAAATTATATTAAGTTTTCATCTTGTTTTTGTGTTGTAGTATTAAACTAATAAATAACCAGAGAAATAAAAACACATGCGCAAATAATGTAAAGCATAAATAATGTTGCTATTATATACCGAATGTCATATGTACAGATAATACAAAATATCAATGTGTCCCACAACATGTATGCTTTAAAGTATTGGCTGGCCTGAGGCGCATCCTATCCCGGCCGGCTACACTATCAGGATCATCCTCATCACGTCGCCTCTTTATCGAAGGATGCACTGCAGCATGATCGGTAAGGCTGGAAGGCTCGGTAGAAGGGGTCGTCGGTCCAGCAGTAACCTAAAGAATAATAAGATATTTTAGTATATGAAATATATATTGCTAATGAACGTCTTACCATGGTCTCGGCGGGCTCTTGAATATAATCATTCGCCAGGCATGTCAATATCTCACAAAGTGGCCCCCGTGACGGGCGAGGATGATGTCTTTTAAAAAAATGCTTTAGATATTGATGACCAATAAATAAGATAAAAACAAATATAAATAATAGTAATACAAACAAACTAGCGCCAGTGAAATATCCTCATCATCCCTCAATGATGACTCATAACTCAGTCCGCGCCTACTATGCAAATCTCGTGTCTAACGATCATGAGCAACCGTCGATGGCTCTAGGGGACTAGGAAAAATACTAATCCCGCTTGTGTCACGTAATGGTCGTGCCTGCGATCAACAATGGAGCTGACGGTGTCACCTGTGAAGTCCCTGGCGTCAGCTGAAGGATGAATGACGGCATATCATGAGGAGGATCGTCTGGCTTAGGGTATTCACCCGGATAATCAACTCCACAATCCTCAACAGGTGGCTCAACACCCCCTTGCTGGGGACTACGTCCTCGCCGACCCCCACGACCTCGTGGGACACCTCTTCCTCTCTAGGCACGCCTGCCACGTCGACCACGTTCAGGCTCCATTACTGGCCCATGATGGTACTGCCCTGGAGGTATAAACAGCCTCATGTCCTAAGTACTCGTCATCTCGGGCTTGCCTCAATGTTCGGGAAGCCATATCTGTAACCTGGCGGCCATACTCGTGCAAAGTTGCCGCTCCCTTGCCGATATGCTGTTGCATCAGCAGTCCCAACAAGTAGAACAAATGTAATCCAATGCCTACACAACATGTAAAATATTAATTATGGAACGCTAGGTTAACGTTATAATTAAGTATAACAAATAACATACTAGTGTCTCATGCCTCCCGGCGTATGGAATGGATCGACCACCAGTGCGATTAACGGGATTCCCAATCAAAAGTCGGGTAACACTGCAGTATTGGCCTATATACTCATGCTCACCATTCAATCTGCTCCTCTAGCCAGGCCACGTATGTCTGGTCAACCCTGGAACAATCATCCCGTTGGTAATGTGTTCTAAGCCAGGCCGGCTTCGACCACGGTCGACCGACAAATTTTGGTCGGTCAAAAAACCGGCCAACTTTGGTTGGTTTTTTATTTAAAATAAATTAAATTTAATATTGAAAAAATCGACCGAAATCTGTCGGTTAGTTAAGTTAATCTTTAAAAAACAGACCAACATTGGTCAGTAATTTAATTTTTTAAAATAACCGACCAACTTTGGTCGGTTATTTCGTGCGAAAATACAATTAAAGAGTATAAATGAAATAATAGACATTCTTAACATAAAATACAACAATGGTCTAGTAGTAGAATAATATCCTTCTACAGTACAGACCCCTATTCGATTCCCAGATGGTGCGTTTTTTAATTACATAATTAAAATGCCGACCAACTTTGGTAGTTTTTTTGGCAATATTATTTCTTTGAATTTATCTGACTGACCAAAGTTGGTCGGTAATTTTTGACCAACTTTGGTCTGTATGCCCTTCCGACCTTCAAAATACCGTTCACACGTAAATGGTCGCGTTTTGGATGGTTATTGGCCATTACCGACCAACTTCAGTGGTTTTTTTTACGATTTTGCCCAGATTTCTAGTAGTGAAAATTGCGGTCGACCAAACTAGCGAAGGAATCGCTTGGTGACATTATGCTCAACATTATCGAGAAACATCAATGAGATGGAAGAGCTCCACATAACTCGGTCGCTCGAGCAATAATCGAGCAAACCAACTATTAGCTCGTCGCTGTATGGCCTCCATATGAACTATTAAGTAAAAACAGGAATCGTGAGTAGACACAACACATATAAAGCCAAACCAAGTAAACTTAAGTATAAATGTACCTGTGCCCTCAAGCAAATCCTACAAGTTCCTGTAATAGGGGAAATTATGTCGAGCCTCGACCTCGCGTCTGTAGCCTCGCCTATCAACCCACCTCCTAGATAAAAGGAGAAACAATTGAGGTGGTGCATCCTGAACGATGGGAAGTAGAGGTGGCTAGAACTGTAGGAACTCTCCTAGGCCCAAACCTAATATACATTGTGGACGTAAAATTTAAGGTATATTTTTACTTTGTATGTTATAATCATGAAAATAATTGACTATGTTTTCACCTGCAGTAGCGGCAAAAAATCCGGCAACGTCTCGCTGGGTGCCCATGCTCGCCTAGCACATCTGCCTATACAAGTAACCTAGAACAGCTGGCCCCAACTTTAACCATGTGAATCATCTATCCACTCAAGATGATGAAGAAATCTCAAGCTGACTAGGTTTTTCTGAAGTGTTCGGGAACAATACCCCACCAAACATAAGCAGCATCAACAATCTCGTGTCCCGGTTGATAAGAAGATCTGGTGTATCATCCGTAATGTCTGCATCCATCGCCTCCAGATGCAGCCGGGGCGGCGTCCACTGCAAACAACTGGCCCCACTCAATGCAGCCTCCTCCACTGGCTGGAAACCGGTGAGCTACTGCAACATCTGCAGGTACTGCAATCTCGTATATTCTCTAAGAGAATGCGGGTAAGCTACAGGATGTCCATCAATCGATAGCCCATAAAGAACCTCCACGTCCTGAAGCGTGATGATAGCCTCGCCAATGGGTAAACAACATGTGTGCATCTCCGGTCCCCACCGCTCTATCATAGCCCTGATCAATGACCTGTCCAACTACAACTAGCCGATCTCTATGATCCTATATAAACTCGTATCTTGAAGGCGTCTAACTATACGTGGATGGAGTGAGTAAGCCCTAAGAATGTCCCACATATTGTCTACCCATCTAGCGCGGAATGTCTGGGCCAAACACTGCCTCTCTCGTATGTACGAAGACCTATGCTCGGCCTGTAGCAATAGTAGCTCTAGCGATGCAGGTCCGGGGTGCACATGCGTAACCTCCATGATGACTAATGTAAAATGATCAATATTAATTAAAGTATTTTTCTTTTTCATTGCTTAACATCTTTAAATATATTTCAATATCTTTAATATTAAAATTTATTCGATATTTTCACTATATTGTTAATTAGGTTGATACATTTTCTATATTATACTTTTATATTTTATGTGTTAGTTTATTATTTTATATGTTACTTTATTATTTTATATGTTACTTTATTATTTTATAGTTTGTTTATTATTTATTATATTTTTTCTTATTTTATATGTTTGTTTGTTACTCACATATTTATGACTATAATAAAATTAAATAATTCATTTTTATAACTATACAAGATTTAATTATTAAATATTCATATAAAAATACTTAGTTTGACAAATATTGTTGTTTTCTAAAATTTTTTTCTTATGTTTGTTGACTAGAACTCGAGAGAGTTTGTGTTTGGACTATTCACTTTTTTCAGATATTTTTGAGTTTAACAGATAATTAAAATATTAATTTTAATAATTACAAAGATACTACGCTAAAGGGCACTACATTTACTACGCTAAAAGGAACCACATTACAAACACGAGCACTACATTAATATTATGGGCACACCATACCACTACAGGGAACTAAAGTCACATATTCATATATGTACAATAATAACATCTAAATAAGATTAATTATTCCTTAAATAATAATTTAACTATTTTACTAATCTTTTAGCAAATAAGTAATCTAAATTGGATAAAAATAACAAATTAATTTAATCACAAAAAAATCACGAAAAAACATATACCAAAGTAAAAATTAACTAATTAATATTTTTTAACAACTAATAATAATTTCTCTATTTTACTAATTTTTTATCACACTAATAATATAATCCGGAAAAAAATAACAAATTAATTAAATTTCAAAACGATCACGATATAACATAGGATACAACAAAAATTAACTTATAGGCATTTTTATACATGAGTTTTAATAAAAAATAAGTCGGAATACCTCGATTTTAATTTTTGAAAAGTTAAAAATTTGGTGATTTGGAGTCTAAACGAGCAACTCACTATGAGATAACGCATTACATACGATGTGGGATCGAGGATCTATACTTTTTGTAGACCGGTGGGCTCCAACCAAGTTTTTTCGTTAAAAATTGGGTGTGTGGGGGGGGGGGGGTTAGGGGA
>ML424826.1:45105-74906 GCA_005239525.1 Nicotiana knightiana
GGGGGGGGGGGCGGTTAGGGGAAGGGGGACGGTTAGTTTTGTCGGTTTTTTTAATGGGGGAGGGTTCTGGTTTTGGTGGTGGGGAAGGAGAAGGGCCCGATTATTTAAGTAGGTATAGCGCCCTTATTTACTGTGTTATACTATAGCGCGGTAGATAAGGAGGCTATACCTTCCCGCCCATTTAAGTTTAAATAAAGCGCGGTATTTCATTGTGTTGTACCTTAACGGACAAACATATCGTTACTGTATAGCACAGTAAAATACCGCGATATACAAATTATGATCTTTAATATTTTTTCCACCCATTATAATTTTTTGAGTACAAGAGAACCACACTTTGGTTACTTGGTAGACTGCTCTTTTTAGAAAAGTAAAGGAAATAGTATAAATTGTTTAATTGGTAACTCTAGAGTCTAGTCTAGTCATTAAACAGAAGATTTAAACCGATAGTTCTCAATAGCACTAAAATCTAGCCGTTCACATTTATTATTGTTTTAATATGAAATCGGCTAATAAATGAACATAAATTTTTTCTCTAACCCATACATTGAATTTCAGCCCATTTTGAGCATATAGTTTGTAAAAGTTGCACGGGGTGTCCTATTTGATCGCTCCCATTTAATCTATACCCATTTTTTTTAAAACTTTTAACTTTTACCCATTTTTTATATAATTTCAGCCCCTTTCTCCTCCTCCTTCTCCTCCTTCGTTTTCTTTTTCTTCTTCTTTCTTCTGTTGCTGTTGGTGCTGCTATGGAACTTCAGTTCATGGGATGATTGCCATAAATATATTTATCAGAGCTTAAGTTCGTCAGTTACAAAACAAAAACTTCAGCTCTAGAGTTGAAGTTCGCCAGTTACAAAAACAAAAACTTAAGCTGAAGTTCACCAGTTACAAAACGAAAACTTCAGCTTTAGAGTTAAAGTTCGCTAGTTACAAAAATAAAAACTTCAACAATTACAAACAAAGCTTTGCGTTAAGACGTGCACAAGTTAAACAAAAACTTCAGCAAATAGAGAACAAAACTTCAGCTATTATTCTTAAGTTCATCAATTACAAACAAAAATTCCAGCACACTTGCTACTTCAGGCCCGTCTACTAGAATGCTGAAGTTTTGCGTGATTGCCTTGCTACTTCAGCCCCGTATGCTGAAGTTATGCGAAAAAGCGGGTACACTTGCAATTTTTTTTACAAAACGAGCACAAGTTAAAACGTAACACAAAAAACGGGTATAGATACAAATGCCCGTATAGTTTCCATATACGTGATGGTATTGGTAGGACTCGTGACAATGCATACATAATTAATATTTCATGTTAATAAGAAAGGAATATTTTATTTTAAACTTGTGACACCTATAGTCTTAAAAAAGATATCATTTATATAAGATTACAAAATCTTATAAAAATAAAATTAAAAGTTTCAATTAAATTGTTTATAAATTAAAAAGTTATTTTCTTAATGGATTAAAAAATATTGCCACATAAACTATAACAGAGGGGGTTAGAATTCTTTATTATATTGTTGACCTGTCTTAATTCAGTCTACAAATAGTTCAACATTGATATAGTATTCTACTCTTGCGCTCTCAATATCTCTACTTTTCTCTCTCCCTCTCTTGCCGCTAAGAATGATACTTGGACTGAGAAGCAAAATCATACCACTTCCTGATCATGGGTTTGGAAATATCAAATTAGGTTCAGTAACCAGTAAGATACCCAATTTTATTATGATTTGATTACTACGTACAAGAGGATAAGTATCATTCAATTCTTTTATAATTAATTTCAGTCTCTTTTTTGAAAAACTTTCTTTGGCTCCTTGTTCGAAGAAGATGCAATTGGCCACAGACCATGTAGAGTAAGATGCAGCCACAGTACTGCTTCCTCAATGGTAAGCTAAGAGGCTTTCTGTTCCATTTTCATATTATTTAATTAAACGGATTATTTGCACAGTATGACATTTTTTTTTACGTCATATTAGTTGGATTAATTTTTCTTTTTGCATACATATTTAGCCAACTGGAACTGAGACAGAATTTTAAAAAGTGGTCTACAAAAGGCCATTTGTGTAAATTCTCTTAATAAAGCAATGGTGGTTGCAGGAAGAGACAAAGGAGAGAATAAGGGAAACATTTGGAAAAAATGAGCTATCTCCTTCTTCCTATGACACAGCATGGGTAGCTATGGTCCCTTCACGATATTCTATGAACCAACCATGTTTTCCTCAGTGCTTAGATTGGATTCTTGAAAATCAAAGAGAAGATGGATCTTGGGGCCTAAATCCTAGCCATCCATTGCTTGTTAAGGACTCTCTTTCTTCCACTCTAGCATGTTTGCTTGCCCTTCGCAAATGGAGAATTGGAGATAACCAAGTCAAAAGAGGTAAATGACACAGTGTTTAAAGAAAAACGATTTTCTTTGGAATTTGTGATCGTAAATATGCTATAATATTCATTGGGTTATAAAATAAAAAATTGAAAGTTAAATTTCATCCAAATATATCACGTGTCATCACTCATACTGGAACTGACTTAAAGAGATAACATCAGTTGAATAGGAGTAGAGAAAGTAATTTTTTCTGTGTAGTGTCAGAATATTAAAATTTTAATTGTTTACAAATCAGTTATATATATTAGTCTAGCTTAGCTCCAAATTAAATAATATATCAATAAACGATTTATCTTGTAAGCTAGTTGATCCCCCATTAGCAAGCGTTCACGGTGGTCTTTTGTAACAGGTCACAGACCAACAGTAAGACGTTTGATGGACTGCTTCTTGTTTGAAAAGGTTTTGGTTACCATCTTGAATGCTATAATTGTCAAGTAATTAGACGATGGGCAAACACAAGAAATATTACAAGAGTTTGCATTTTTGTAGTATTATTAATTACTTGAATAGTTCCTTCATTTTTCTTTCAGGCCTTGGCTTTATTGAAACGCATGGTTGGGCAGTCGATAACAAGGATCAGATTTCACCTTTAGGATTTGAAGTTATATTTCCCAGCATGATCAAGTATGCAGAGAAACTGAATTTGGATCTACCTTTGGATCCTAACCTTGTAAATATGATTCTCTGCGAACGCGAATTAACAATTGAAAGGTATGTTGCTTTATTAAATGGTCATTTTACATATTGGGTGTGTTTGGGGTGAAGGAAAATATTTTGTCAATGAACTCATTTTCAACCTTCCCCTCTATTCTCTATCTCCACCAACCCACTCCCACCCACCTTTTCTTTTATGTTCAAACAATATTGCCTAGGCCTCCGGTTGATAAACTCGAAAACACAAAACTAACAATACAATTAAAAACATTAAATTACTATCACGACAGTGAGAGAAAATAATAAAATTGACAAGTAATTTGTTTCTAGCAATAAGTTTGCTTTATACTTTATGAAATACTACAAAATATTTTCTTTCGTTACAATAAAATGAATATTTTTTCTGTTGTGAGAGAGAAAGAGAGATGATACAGCAATTTGACTTAATTTGTATTTGATTTTAATACTCTAGCTTCAACTTAATTACACCATACTAATGATATCTTACATCTGTAAACTCATCTTTGTTGGGCCATTTTTTAATCATTAGAGCCCTAAAGAATGAATTCGAGGGGAATCTGGCAAATGTTGAATATTTTGGTGAAGGGCTCGGTGAATTATGTCATTGGAAAGAGATAATGCTTCATCAGAGACACAACGGATCGATCTTTGACTCTCCAGCCTGTACTGCAGCTGCCTTGATTTACCATCAGCACGATGAGAAATGCTTTGGGTACTTGAACTCAATCTTGAAACTGCACGAGAATTGGGGTATGCACTACTAAGATCATCTCAATACTTCCCCATTATCTGCCTAAAGGAAAATACTTTTCATTTCTCTTCTTAGAATTCGTTGGAATTAAGTTTTAATTATATTAGTATGTTTCCTATATGTTTTATAGGAGACTAATAGTTTTAGGGTAGTAGGGTTCATCTATTCCACCCCTCTAACTACTTTTTCAGCTCATAAATAATATTAAAATACTCATTTATACTTCATAAATAAGGTTCATGTACTAAAAATTACATTTGTAAGAAAACCTTAGAAAATCTATCCGTTGGTGCTTTTGGTTGATTTAATAAAATTTAGCAAACTAAAGGATATTTTAATGTTAATACTAGTATTAATTAACTTTAATGAGCACAAAACATCAATAAAAACTCGCCTTGTATGACCCAAATGAAACCTTGGTCAAAATCTCTCTACAAGTCTCCAAGAACTCCCAAAATTTGATACCAAATCATCTTTCCCCGACCTAAGGTGTATATATAACCTTTCCAGGTGTGCTACGGCGTCGGTGATCTAGCTAATAACTTCTAACCAATAACTAACTAACAGCTAATTACAAAGATCAATAACTACCACTCATTTATGAACCTTCTAGAAGTGTACTTCTTTTATACTACACTGTACAACCTTTCTAAGCTACATATTTCAGCATTACTAATATAATTTTTTTCCTTATTCTTATAGTCCCCACTATTTACCCAGCAAAGATACATTCAAATCTCTTCTTAGTTGATGCCCTTCAAAACCTTGGAGTAGATCGGTATTTTAAAACAGAACTCAAAAGCGTACTGGATGAAATATACAGGTAATTTGAAATGATCTTCATTTATACAATTTATCTTTTTTTTTTTGGTAATTATATTTTTCATTAATCACCAAAGCAGTCATTATAAACCAGCAAAGTCATTCTCGACTTGCTATAATCTTTATATTCTTTTATCACTATACCTACACTATATGCAGTAGATAAAGGCTTCTATAACTATTATTGCCTTTTGGCCTTTTTGTAATTGCTGCTCTTTGCCTTTAGAATTGAAGTTGCTGCATCTTTGATCTTACTACCCCTTGTGCTCTGCATATCTTAATCCTGAATTATGAATAGGCTTTGGCTAGAAAGGAACGAAGAAATTTTTTCAGACGTTGCTCATTTTGCCATGGCGTTTCGACTTTTGCGAATGAATAACTATGAAGTTTCCTCAGGTTTGTAACTAAAAACTCAGAAAATTAAATTTTTACCTATGCAATAATAATAGAAGGGGAGTCTTGTCGTAATTGGTAAAGTTGCTGTCATGTGACCAAGAGGTCATGAGTTCGAGACGTGCAAACAGTGTCTTGCAGAAATACAGGGTAAGACTGCTTAGAATATACCCTTGTGGTTCGGCCTTTCCCCGGATTCCGCGCATAGCGAGAACTTAATGCACCGGGCTGCCCTTTTATTTTTACTTATGCACCAATAAATTGTTACTTTACTTTCTGCAGAAGAACTTGAAGGATTTGTCGACCAAGAACATTTCTTTACAACATCAGCTGGGAAACTTATGAGTCACGTTGCAATTCTCGAACTTCACCGTGCTTCACAGGTGGCTATTCATGAAAGGAAAGATCACATTTTAGATAAAATAAGCACTTGGACAAGGAATTTTATGGAGCAAAAACTCTTGGACAATCAAATCCTTGATAGGTCAAAGAAGGAGGTATCATTTGTATATAAATTAGGCCATTCAAAAAAAAGTTTCTTTGTAATTTTCAATTTTATGATATTCCATTACGAACGAGTCAATGAAATATCAGATGGAATTTGCGATGAGGAAATTTTATGGCACATTTGATCGAGTGGAAACTAGACGAGACATCGAATCATACAAAATGGACAATTTTAAAATCTTAAAAGCAGCTTACAGGTATAATTCCAGCACTATTACTATAGGATTTTAGATAATATGCACCGTCGCAGGTTACATTTGCCAATTATTGCAGGTAATTCACATTGTTTTCAAGATTATAAATCTCACATTTTAAGAAGGCTTACTTGTAAATATTATTTGAGTGACGGTTAAATCTTTTTTTACATTAATGGTGTGTATAACGTAAACTCTTACTAAAAGTAGTATATAATTTTTGTTTATTCTTATTATTCTCTTCATATGGGCAGAGGCAAATTTATAGGAGAGATTATGGGGCACGCAAATCCATGGTCTCCTCAAAATTAGATCTTTTATGTACATATTTTCTAAAATTGGCATAATATTAACTGTTGACATCTATGCTCCTATTTAATACATTTTCCTCCTTTTATTAGTAGCACATTCATGTACTGAAAATCCTAGACCCACATCTGTATATAAGCGGATCAGAGTTATGGTTGTAGGAATGCTCACCGCCTTCAACTTAAACAACATATGTCAGTGAGCATTGGTATGCTTACTGGTATAGGAATATAAGCATAATACGGGTAGCAAGCAAAAATACAAGCTACTTTAAATAAAATGTAGTACATTTTTTATCGAAGTTGGAAGTCCTTAAAAATTGGTCATATTATTATGTGCGGTCTCTCTCTTTCTCTCTTTTAGGTCTTCCAATATAAACAACATAGACTTGCTAAAGTTCTCAGAACATGATTTTAACTTGTGCCAAGCCCGACACAAAGAAGAACTTCAACAGATGAAGAGGTATCTACACTGGTTAGCTTGACTATACCTTGTCATTCTTAAATACCTTCATTTTGTTTATAAATATATGTATATGAATACAGGTGGTTCACTGATTGCAAACTGGAACAAGTAGGATTATCACAACAGTACTTATACACTTGTTACTTCTTAATTGCTGCCATACTCTTCGAACCTGATTATGCTGATGCTCGTCTAGCATATGCAAAGTACACCATTATCATAACGGTGGTGGATGATTTCTTCGATTGTTTTGTTTGTAAAGAAGAACTACAAAACATCATCGAATTAGTAGAGAGGTATTGCTTTCTCTGTCCTTATAATATTTCAACAAAATCCTTTTACCTAGGTTGTCCAGCTCACATTTTTTAGAGGCACTTGAGTTTATGATGGAGAATGTTACACTTGTCTCTCATCAATTTTATACGGGCTTTCAAAAGAGTTCAGATGATCCTAGGCTACTCCATGCATAGCTTTACGATTTTGGATTTATACTAATATTCTTTGAGCCAAACCTTCCTTTTTTTCATTCAGACCATTAAGCCACTAACTTTGCTCTAGCCTAACTTATCGATTATCATATTGAGCCAAATCTATCTAACTCTTAAAGGTCACAATTTGTTGAGACTCTTCTCTTTCTAATTTTAAAAAAATAACCAAAATAGGAACAAACCGTAGAACCACGCCGTTTGCAAGAGACTGTTAGAGAATGTTACACTTGTCACTTATCGGTTGTGTAATAGTTTCCAAAAGAGTATACTTAATGGTCCTGGGATTCTCCGCCCGATTACCTTGAAATTTTGGATTGGATACTCATACTCTTTCACATAATATGTTAACATTTTTCCATTGTAGATGGAATAGATACTCAACCGTCGGATTCTGTTCAGAGAGGGTTAGAATTTTCTTTTTGGCACTTTACAAAATGGTAGAGGAAGTTGCGGCAAAGGCAGAAAATAAGCAAGGCCGATGTGTCAAAGATCACCTTATTAACTTGGTACGAAGAAGTACATTAATTATTATATATTCTCTAAATCAACTTTTTTTTCATGCTTATATTTCCTTCTTTTCGATTGACTAGAAATATATCTTGTTATAGTGGATTGATATGTTGAAGTGTATGATGGTGGAATTGGACCTTTCGAAAATTGAATCAACTACCCCAAGCATAGAGGAGTACTTGTCTGTTTCATGTGTAACTATTGGTGTTCCATGTATTGTTCTCACATCATTATATCTTCTTGGACCAAAACTGTCCAAGGATGTCATAGAAAGTTCTGAGGTCAGTGCCTTATGCAATTGTACAGCTGCTGTGGCCCGATTGATTAACGATATACACAGTTACAAGGTAATATTAATTCCTTCTAAGACTAAGTTGTTTTTCTTTTGGATAGTCAGTTCGTACATACTAATGAAATTTTGTTCACCAGGACACAATTGATGTCAAATTATCACTTTGTCCCAAAGCAAACTTATGTTTCCTTCGTTAGAAGAATATTTTATCAATTGTTGGCTATTGATATTTACAATCTTTTTTCAATATATTGAACTGATATAAAATTTTACATAAAATATTCTTTTTTCAAAACACTAACTTCTTCGAATCAAATTTTATTCCAAAAATTACTAAAGTTTACATTTGAAAGTGAGAATTGACACAAAAACAAACCCTTGTCCGGCTAGATTGTATATGATAAATTAATATAATATAATGTGCTGGTGGTTCATTTTCTTCTTTTTAAGCTTGTCTCACTAAGTTTTTGTGCTAGAAGGATCAGACCACGTTGAATCTATTTTGTACGCTCTTTTTTCAAGTAGACATACAAGTATATAATTATAACATTAATCCTTATTATTTCATGTGTTCTTGCAGAGAGAACAGGCAGAAAGTTCAACAAATATGGTATCAATATTAATAACACAAAGTCAGGGAACTATCTCTGAAGAAGAGGCTATAAGACAAATAAAGGAAATGATGGAAAGTAAGAGAAGAGAGTTGCTAGGGATGGTTCTAAATGATAAAGAAAGCCAATTGCCGCAAGTGTGCAAGGATCTTTTTTGGACGACAATAAAAGCAGGTTATTCTATATATACACATGGCGATGAGTATCGCTTCCCAGAGGAATTGAAGAACCATACCAACGATGTAATATACAAACCACTCAATCAATATTCCCCGTAATATGCCTTAAATCTTTTACAATATGTTACTAATCTTTGGAACTTGGTTGTGATCTTACTAGATGCATGGACGAATTGTACTTCTTTTAAGTTGTGCACAATAATGTACAACTGTTACTATGGGAAAAATTTACTTACACTGCTATTTATACTAAAGCGCATTTACCATTATTAGTGTTTACCCTAAAAAATAGATAAAATTTAAATTTATATGTGGTTTTAATTTAAGGATATGCGGATTAATTCAATACAAATGATAAATAATGTTAGATTAAATGGATAAAGTATGTATTAAATTATAAAACCAATTAAGGGTAGTGATCCCAGACTCAGTAACAGCTTAATTTAATGCCTGTCTACGATCCTGGGCTCACAACATGGAAGAACTAATGAACAAAAGTAAGAACTTTGAATAACAAAAAAATAAAAATATATTGCCTTGATATGCGTGTCACAATGTGTCTAATAAATAGTCAGACTCCCCTCTATATAGTAGGAGAGTTTTACCCTTAGTACAATTTCATAAAAGGTAAAAATCTTATGTTTTGCTAATCACATATTTTATGCCGATACGTGCGAGATTCACGCCGTGACATCCGGTTAGGTGTGGAAATCACGGCCCTTCGCTAGTCGTGCTCGATTATCTGGTAATGTTCTCCGAAGTTTCAGGATTCGAATCAGACCTGGTGCTCCTTGCCCTAATTTCGATTCCTTACGATCATGTCTCTGCTCTTTTTACTCCATCAAGAACCGAGGTGTCAAACGGGCTCGGTTTTACTCGTATACAGATAGGTCCCTCGTTTCTCAAAAAGTAAGTTTACTGAAACAACTAGAAATTGAATATACACTTCGATCCCTTCTTCAATACGCCTTGACAAATATGACCAAGAATTCGAAACGTCCCGTCAGTCGTGTTGTCATGATTTCAAACACGCGTCAGCGGTCATCCCTAAATGCGAAACGGCACGAAACCTCTATAAATACTTTCCTCCTTTGTTCATTTTCACCTTTTGTCCAAGCTTCTAACTTCAAGTTTTCAGGATATCACTACCCTTCTTCACACTCTAACATTTTTATCTCCGTTCTTCAAAACTTTCTTAGTAAGTTGCAAATTTTTACCTAATTTTTACCCAAATCAGTGCACCTGACTTTTCATCTTTCAACCTTTCATCATATTTTTCAAGTTTTTTCTAGATACAATGGATAATACTTAAATATATGTTCCCCAAAAAGACGCTGCTTCTTCTTCGCAACCGATCGATGAAATCGAGGAGATCACTACTGATGTGGTCGTCCTCGAGAGGTCTGCTCCTGGCGCGGCTACCGATGAACTGGCTGCCGAGCCTCCTTGAAAATGTCCGTTCCCTGGTTGTTCGATTGCCGATGACTTTAAGGTTGATAAGCCCTCACTACAAGAAATCAACCTTATTGTGGCAACCAAAGTCGCTACAAAATCCCTAGTAGTCGCTGCTAAAAAGTATCAGTGGCGACTTTTGTATTTCAACAAGCACAACCGTAACTGAAGGTTATTTGTGGCGACATTTGAAGTTGCCATTAAAAAAAACATATTTTGTGGTGACAGAGTTGACAAAAGGTTGGAAAAAATGCTACAAAAAATTATTCCAAACTAGAAAATATTAGATGAGTCGCCACTATATATTCACCTTTAGCAGTGATTAGCATCGCCACAAAAGATATTTATGTTCGGTGGAAAGATTATTTCGCCACTATAAATATCTTTTAGTAGAGACTAAAGTCGCCAAAAAATATTTAATAATGAAAGACACAATGTTTTCTGTAGCAACTAAAGTCGCTGCAAAAAAAATAGACCTACAGTGGCAACTTATGTATCGCAACAATTACTAGGGCTGGCAGGGGCATTCGTTCAGGTGAATACCGAAGACTTGATTCCCTCCGGTGTCATGCCATTACTCGAGAAGTGGAACGCATCTCGAAGTACAATTTTCATTTCGACGCCATTTTACCTTCATCTCCTCTTTTCTTACCAGTATTTGTGGTTGTGCAGTCATCACTCGAGTTCCAAAAGCTATCTCTCAGCTCAAGGAGTGGATCGAGGGCATTTGTTTACAGTTGCCTTATTCTGAGCGCTCATGGCGCAAAGTCTCGAGGGGCTGCTGGGAGGCCTGTTCTCATGGTAAGCCCTTTCTCGAACAGGTAGCATCTGGCTCTCCCATTCGCATCATACTCACCCTCTTTTCTTCACCTTTTCTTTTGTAGGTTTGCCTAAGACCATTGACCTTAGACCTTTAGTAGGGGAAGAGGATCCTTTGTTGACCCCTCTTCTTTGGGCCAACTCGAGGCTGTAGTAGGATAAAAGAAGAAAAATAAGGCTCCGGGCTCCCTGAGCTCAGAGAAGAAGAATCCGAAGAAAAGGTTGGCCCCTAAGCCAAAGAAAAGTTCTAGATCTCGATCACCCGACTCGGCTTCTCTTTATCGGCTTGGGGATGAGCCCGAAGAAGATAACTTTTTCGTGGTCCACGGGCTGACATCCCCGGAGGAGCAAGCAGTCATTGAAGAGGAGATCCTTGAGGCTGATCCCTCTCAGGACCAGGGGGTCGATAAGGAGACCGGGGTCAAGACTTCCCGGGATGTCGACCACACCCCAAAAGAGGCACCTGATGTAATAGATATTTCAGGTTCGCCTTCTTATACCGAGTCGATGCTCGAGGAGGCCCTAGCGAGAAAGGAGTGGTTGAACAAAGGAACTCATGGCGCAGATGATCCCCTTCGTTCCATTTTTGACGGTGTGGACTTATCCGCCTTGGAGCATTTTTTTCGAGCTGGGCGACCTGGAAGTTCCAAGAAAGGAGTCGTCTTCAGAAGTCGGCGGGATGAATTCGAGGCCGAAGTTAGTCAACCAATTCCCTGTCCCGAGTATAGATTCAGGCCGCAAGAGGTCGATAGTCATCACCAACCCGGAGGATGCCAGGGTTCTTTCCGCTCCTGTGGGGGTAGCGAGCCACCTTCGATGCCTGGTGACTGAGGAAGACCAAACAAAAATGAACGAGGTGGAATACCATGCCTGTTCAACGAGGCGCAGCAGGCACTGAATGGGGTAAGGTATCATTATGATATTTTGACCTTTGACTTAGTCCTTGATATTTCTCATGTCTTTTTTCTTTTACCCTTTCGCAGGCCTCAATACTGCATCACGAAAGCTTTCTTCGGTACCAGACCGAGGTTAACTAGCTCGATGCTGAGATCAAGGAGCTTGCCGAGAAAAAAGACATGTATAAGCTTCTAAGTGAGCAAAACGAAGGGGCCATCAAGAATCTCCAGACCGAGCTGGATGCGGCTCAAAAGGAGCATGTTGACGGTTCGGAACATGAAGGAGCATGCTCATATTGACTCAAATCATGCTTTAAAGAAAATCCCCTAAGAGTAAGTAATAAACCTACCTCAAGTACAAGCTCTGAAATAGTACTAGGATGCTCTAATTTATTTAAAAAGCTCAAAAATCCTTAACAAGTAGATATCTACATTTATGAGTTCATATATATATAACGTGTCACAACAATATCAACTAAACCAACTAAGTACATAGCACTTTGGTTCAGCTGCACATGACTTCCACAAAATTTCTTATTTCACCATTTGAATGTAAATCCTTGAATTTTAACTCCAATTGAGCCATTAAGTATTTTATTGAATCTAGTCATTCCATTAGAAGCTTAAAACGATATAACGCAACACTGTTCATCTTCCTTACTAATAATCTTATCAATGTCAAAGCTAGGGTTCATCTTCCACCCTTCTAACTGCTTTTCATCTCATAAATAACATTAAAACAACCATTTATGCTTCATCAATAAGTTTCAAGTAGTAGAAATTACCTTTGGAAGAAACCCTAGAAAATATCTCTTTTGGTGTTCTTGGTTGATTTGGTGAAATCTAACAAACCCAAGGATGTTTTAATGTTAATACTAGTATTAATCAACTTTAATGAACACAAAACATCGATAGAAACTCACCTTGTATAAGACAGATGAAGCCTTGGTCGATATTTTCTCCAACAGTCCCATCGAACTCCCAAAATTTGACCCTAAATCAGTTTTTCCCGACATAGGTGGTATATTTAACCTTTCCAAGTGTGCTGCAGACTTGAACGCGCAGCTGATGTAACTAACCATGAGTTGTTCACCTTAGTATTTAAAGACACTGTAAACTAACTTCATATCTATAACTAACTAACACAAGAATCAATAACACTAACTAATGAACATTCTAGAAGTAGCAAGAATGGTTGGTGTAGAATTGCTTGCATGTGACCGTTCTTATGGAGGAAGAGAAGATCGAAGATGAAGAAGATGATCTCAACAGAGTCGGTGGAATGAGAAAAATAACTGCTCTCTTAATTTTTTTTTACACTGTTTTTACAGGTATATATACACTAACCAATCAACTAACTAACAGCTAACTATAGTTAAGTTATCAACTATCTATAGTAAAGAAAATACTAGTAGCACTATTCTACACCCCCTTCAAGCTAGGGGAAATGAAGATGTTCTTCATTCCTAACTTGGAGAGCAAATGATGATGTTACTGACGAGAAACACCCTTGGTAAGAACATGAGCAGGTTGTTCAGCAGAGGCTAGATAAGCAGTCTTGATCAAGCCTTGATGGATTTTTTCGCGAATGAAGTGACAATCAGTATCAATATGTTTTGTCCGTTCATGAAAAACGAGATTGACAGCAATTTGGATAGCAGATTTGCTATCACAGTGAAGAGGCACAGGCAGATGAAGTTGAACATTGAGTTGTTTGAATAACCCAATAAGCCAAGTAATCTCAGCAACATTGGAAGCCATACTCCTATACTCTGCTTCAGCAGAACTTCTTGAGATTGTGGATTGTCTCTTTGACTTCCAGGATATGAGAGAATCGCCATACATGACAAGATATCCAGTGATAGATCGTCTGGTAGTTAGGCATGAAGCCCAATCTGCATCACAGAATGCATGCAGTTGGGCAGTACTAGAAGCAGAAAAAAGGATACCCAAGCCAATAGCAGACTTGATGTATCTGACCACACGACTAGCAGCCTCCATGTGGGAAACTTTGGGTGCGTGCATGAATTGACTAAGATATTGAACTGCGAAGGAAATATCAGGCCGACTAATGGTCAAATATAATAAGCGACCAATCAGTCGTTGATAAACACCAGGGTCAGCAAGCAATGGATCATCTATTGTGCCAACATGCTGATCAAAAACTGCTGATGTGAGCTTCAGATTGGGTTCCAATGGAGTAGCTAGAGGCTTAGAACCAGTCAATCCCAAATCACTGAGTAGTTCCAGAGCATACTTACGTTGATGCATTAATATGCCCTCCTTACTTCGAGCAAATTCCAGCCAAAGAAAATATCTAAGTTCACCAAGATCCTTAATCTTGAAGTGATGCTGCAGGATATCCTTAGTTTCCTGGATAAGATCAGAGTCATTTCCTGTGATCAAGAGATCATTTACATAGATCAAAATGATAACTATTTTGTCTGACACCTTCTTAGTAAGCAAAGAATAGTCCAGATGACTCTGAGTGAAGCCAGAAGATACTAAGGCAGTAGTTAATTTGATGTTCCATTGACGAGAGGCTTTCTTAAGTCCATAAAGAGACTTAAGTAGCCTACACACCTATTGCTCCCCATGAGGTTGTGTGCAGCTAGAAGGCAATTGCATATACACTTCCTCAGTTAAATCACCCTGTAGAAAGGCATTAAATCACCATTTTCGCTATAGGTGAAAAGGTTTCCTGATAGTCAATACCCTCATTTTGACTATAACCTTTTGCAACAAGCGAGCTTTGAACCTTTCAACCTCACCTGAAGCTTTGTACTTGATCTTGTATACCCATCTACATCCAATTGCTTTCTTCCCTGGAGGGAGTGGCACAATGGACCAACTACCATTGTCTTCCAATGCATGTATCTCTGCTTTCATAGCATCAACCCACATTGGGTTCTTAGCAGCTTTAGAGTAGGTCCTTGGTTCTACCTCAGTTGAGAGCTTAGCAACAAGACTTCGATAAGTAGGTGCAAGAGCACTGTGATTCAAGACAGAATAGAGAGGATACAAGCAAGTGCTGGCAGTCTTCTTTCCTTTGCCTGGCTGAACATAATCCTGAAGCCAAGCTGGAGTTTTATTGAGTCTGCCTGACTTTCTTAATGGTTCTGAAGAGGGAATCTGAGGTGCAGAACAAGAAGGAATCTCTGGAGCAATTGGAACTGCTGAGACAGTAGGAGAAGGTGATACAGATAATGTAGGAGCAGCAGGAACTTCTGATGCAACAGTAGGAGCTTCTAATGCAATAGGAGTCTCCAAAGCAATAGGAGAGTTTGGTGTTGATACTGTAGGAGAGATACATTCAGATGGAATATGCTGTCTAAGTTCTTCATAGGAAGGAAATCCAGAAGAAGACTGAGGAAACATTGGTGTTACAGTTGCCATGTGCTGCTGGAAAGGAAATACTCCTTCATTAAAAACCACATCTCTACTTACAAGTATGGACTTATTATCCATGTCATATAACCTGTAACCTTTCTGAGTAGAAGCATAGCCTAATAACACTGATTTGATTGCTCTAGAGCCAAACTTATCTCTCCTGACTAAATTAGTAGCATAACATAGGCTGCCAATGACTCTCACATGTGACAAATTAGGTGACTTGTTATATAGCAATTCAAAAGGAGATTTATTGCCTAGAACTGATGATGGAACTCTATTAATCACATAGACTGCTGATTCTATACAGTCCCCCCAGAATCTAAGAGGCAAATGCCCTTGAAATATGATAGCCCGAGCAGTTTCTAGGATATGTCTATGCCTTCTTTCTACTACCCCATTTTGTTGTGGAGTATATGGGCAGGAACTCTGATGCAGAATGCCATATTGTTTGAACAGTGCATTGCAATGGCTATTAAAGAATTCCAAGCCATTACCTGACCGGAAGCTCTTAATCTTCTTATCAAACTGGGTCATGACCATTACTATAAAATCTTTCAATACAGTAATCACATCAGACTTAAGTTGTAACATAAAAACCCAAGTCCATCTACAAAAATCATTAACCATTGTTAAAAAATATCTCATTCCATTATAAGTGGGCACCTTGTATGGTCCCCAAACGTCCATATGAATCAGATGAAAAACATCACTTGTCTTAGTACAACTAATTGGAAAAGGAACTCTTGTTTATCTAGCTAGAGGACAAATATCACAATGACTTATTTTAAAACTAGAATTGTTTCTAAAAATATTAATCCTTTTGATTACTGTCATGGGCACATGCCCTAATCTTTTGTGCCAAATAGATGCGTCCAATCTCCAGAAGCTTTCATTGCTCTTGGTTCTCCAGAAATTTGTCTCCCTTTTCTCGAGTTTAAAACATATAGGCCATCTTCTTCCTTACCAGTCTTCTTCACCCTCCCAGTGAAGAGATCCTAAAACACAAAAAAATTGGGAAAGAACATGGCACAGCAGTTCAATGACTTAGTTAGCTTAGACACATATAAAAGGTTAAACTTAAAGTCTGGTACACAAAGTACTTCCTCAATCAAATCACCTCCTCCTAAGTGACAATCTCCCACTTGAGTAATACTTGCTGATTCTCCATTAGGTAGTTGAACTTTCCCAGAATTCCCTACTGACACACCATTTTTAAGTGCAGATTCATCATTAATCATGTGATTTGTTGCTCCCGTATCCACTATCCATTTCAATCATTCAAGTTATTAGATAAGATCTTACCTGCCATGTTAGCACTAGCCTCAGATACTTGAGATTTGCTCAACAGTGTCAATATCTGGTTGTATTATTCTGAAGTAAAAGATGATGCTAGAATCTGTCCATTTCCTTGCTACTGGCCAGTGTTAACCATATGTGGAGCCTGTGTAGTGTTCTATTGTTGTTGATTGAAAATAAGGTCACTAGCATGATTACCTCCTATGACTGCTTTGGCTTTCTTTTTTCCTTTAAAATCAGCCGGATAGCCTATTATCTTGTAGCAATTTTTCTTTTGATGGCCTTTCATCTTACAGAACTCATATTGCATGAGTTTATAATAATTTTTCCTGTTATGTCCTTTCATGTTACAAAAATCACAAAATAGAGGGAAATTCCTTCTATGTTTCTGATTTCCTTTCATGTTTGCAGTAAACAGTGTTGTGGGATCAATGTGTTCACCTAAACCATAACCACCACCATATACTATTTTTTGGCTTTCATCTTGAGCAATCAAGGCATATGCTTGATTGATGGTTGGTGTTGGTGCCATCATTAAAATCTGACTACGAGCTTGACTATATCCATCGTTCAAGCCCATTAAAAATTGCAATAACCTCTGATTTGTCAAGTGAGTAACAAAATCCCTGGACTTATCACAACATGAAGGCACATGCATAATTGAATCAGTCTCATCCCAAAGGTCCTTCAATTTCGAGTAATAAACAAAAACTGAGGAAATATCTTGAGTCAATGTAGAAACTTCCTTATGAAGATAATAAATTCGAGTGAGATTGACCCTGTCAAATTTCTCCTTTAAATCATTCCAAACAGAGTAAGCATCAGGGCGAAAGAGTATACCGCTAAGAAGTTCCTTGTTCACATTGCTCATGATCCATGATTTCACCAAAGCGTTGCAGCGATCCCACTGTTTTTCAAAGTCCTTGCTTACAGTAGTTCGACAAACAGTGGCGTCGATAAATCCAAGCTTATTTTGCATTCCAAAGCCCGCAACATCGCGCGACTCCAGATACTGTAATCCTCCATTTCGATGAGCAGAATTCCAGTCTGTACCACTCCCGGCAAATCCGATGGTTGTAGATACAACGGATGATTGTGATCAATTGTCCTAGAGCTAGATTCAGGTGAATTCTCCATAGTTTCGAAGATTAGGTGTTTTTCAGAATTTTCAGACGAATTTCGAAGATGAAGAATTTCTCGATTTCCTTTGAGATTGACGAAGAAAATCCCTAAATTCTTTCAATTAGAAGCTCTGATACCATGTATAATTGCTTGCATGTGACCGTTCTTATGGAGAAAGAGAGGATTGAAGATGAAGAAGATGAGCTCAACAGAGTCGGTGGAATGAGAAAAATAACTGCTCTCTTAATTTCTTCTTTTTTTACACTGTTTTTACAGGTATATATACACTAACCAATCAACTAACTAACAACTAACTATAGTTAAGTTATCAACTAACTATAGTAGAACAAATACTAGTAGCATTATTCTACAGTTGGAACCGGTCAAACCTATGAGACTACTCGAAAGGAGGCTTCCAAGGCAAGTTCGGTTGGCGGACCACTTTTTGCCGGGGGAGCAATCATTTTTGTAGTTAAAAAAGCTTATGCACCTTGCTCGTACTCCTTTAAATATTATGATGTACAACCTGTCTAAGCTACATATTTCAACATTACTAATATAATTTTTTCGTTGTTCTTATAATTCCCACTATGTACCCTACAAAGTACATTCAATATCTGCTTGGTTGATGCCCTTCAAAATCTTGGAGTAGATCGGTATTTTAAACAGAAGTCAAAAGTATTCTAGATGACATATACATGTAATTTGAATTGATCCTCATGGTTTATACGATTAATATCTTTTCAAACTTCTAGTAATATTAATGGTCAATTATGAATAGGCTTTGGCAACAAAAGAATGAAGAATTTTTTTCCAACGTTGCTCATTGTGCCATTGCGTTTCGACTTTTACGGATGAATAACTATGACGTTTCCTCAGGTTTGTAACTAAAAACTCTGAAAATTAAAATTTTATTTATGCACTAATAATAGAAGGAGAGACTTGGCGTAACTGGTAATGTTGCTGTCATGCGACCAGGAGGCCACGGGTTCGAGCCGTGGAGACAGTCTCTTTGCAAAAATACAGGGTAAAACTACTTACAATACACCTTGTGATCCGGCCCTTCCCTAGACCCCGGGCATAGCAGGGACTTAATGCACCAGGCTGCCCTTTTACTTATACACCAATAAATTGTTACTTATCTTTCTGCAGACGAACTAGAAGGATTTGTCGATCAAGAACATTTCTTTACAACATCAGGTGGAAAACTTATGAGTCACGTTGCAATTCTCGAACTTCACCAAGCTTCACAGGTTGCTACTCAAGAAGGGAAAGATCACATTTTAAATAAAATTAGTACTTGGACAAGAACTTTTATGGAGCAAAAATTCTTAGACAAGCACATCCTTGATAGGTCAAAGAAGGAAGTATCACTTGTATATAATTAGGCCATTCAAAACATTTCTTTGCAATTTTCAATTTTATGATATTCCATCACTAGCTAGTCGATGAAATATCAGATGGAACTTGCTATGAAGAAATTTTATGGCACATTTGATCGATTGGAAAATAGACGATACATCGAGTCACACAAAATGGACAATTTTAAAATCTTAAAAGCAGCTTACAGGTATAATTTTGACACTATTACTATAAGATTTTAGACAATATGCAGCATCATCAGGTTACATTTGCCAATTATGGCAGGTAATCTATATTATTTTCAAGATTATAAATCTCACATTTTAAGGAGACTTACCTGTAGATATTATTTGAGTGACCTGATAGGATAAAAACAATCTTTACGTTAACGATGTACATAATGTAAACTCTTAATACAAAGTAGTATATATTTTTTGTTTATTCTTTTTACTCTTCTGTATTTAAACATATGGGCAGGGGAGATTATGGGGCACGTGACCTATTTTTTAAAATTGGTATAATATTAACCGTTGACACCTTACTCCTATTTAATACATTTTTCTCTCCTTTTTTAGTAGTGCACCCATGTACTGAAAATCCTAGATCCGGGCTGATCAGAGTTGCGATTGTAACAGTTGCCACCGCCCTCAACTTAAACAACATATGTGGTGAACATTGTTATGCTAACTTTTATAGTAATACACGCATAATATGGGTAGCAAACAAAATTAAAAGCTACGTTAAATAAAAAGTAATGGTACATTTCTATCGAAGTTGGAAGTCCTTAAAAATTGGTCATACTATTGTGTTCACTCCTTCTCTTTCTCTCTTGTAGGTCTACCAACATTAACAACATAGACTTGCTAAAGTTTTCGGTACACGATTTTAATTTGTGCCAAGCCCAACCCAAAGAAGAACTTCAACAGATGAAGAGGTATCTACACCGCTTAGGTTGATTAGACATTGTCATTCTTAAACACAACTTCATTTTTTTTGATAAATATATGTATATGAACCAGCACTAGAGTATACACAGAATTCCCAAACAGCCGAAAAATCATAAGTCACAAGCTATAAAAGAAAAACTAATATCTCTATACACCGGTGTCTAAGAAAAATATGAGAATGTAAACGACATAAAAAGTACTGGATCTGCACACAAAACATGTGCAGAAGAGTAACATGAGTATACCACAATGGTACCCCAGTAAGTGCCAGGCCTAACCTCGGTAGGGTAGTGACGAGGTCAGCTTCGGTCCCTACTGGGATATAATAATAAGACAGATGATATAATAAAATAAAGAAAGACAGAGAATTTAACAGGAAGCATTCACAGAGAAATAACCAACACAACACAATGAGATAAACAACAGGAACGCTCCCGAGATACTGTTCGTAGTCCCAAAAATAAATACTCAACAAGGGATCTCCCTAGATACCGTATCCTAGTCCCAAAAGTTAATATGTAAGGAGATCTCCCGAGGTACCGCCACATAGTCTCAAAGTAAATGTGCAGGGGGATCTACCGAGGTACCGCCTCGTAGTCCCAAAAGTAAATGTGCACGGGATCTCCCGAGGTACCGCCTCGTAGTTCCAAAAGTAAACACACAACTCAACCGGTGTAAAAAGCAATTAACATCAATAATTCTACAACTAAGGTTGATAAAAATCAAATAAAAGCAGGAATTCAACTAAACATGTTGCACAGATTTCAAATAAGCATTTAAGACACGTAGACATGAAAAAATAGACTAAACAGGATAACTACACATGCTGGTAAAACTCAATTAAGATATAACAGGCTACTACTCAATGAAAAACTGGATTTTTACAACAATTAGCCCGTTTACGCACTTGTTACCTCGCGTACACTGCATTCACATATCATAGAAGTATCATAATAGTAGAAATCCTAAGTGAATTTCCTCCACACAAGGTTAGGCAAGCCACTTACCTCGAACCAATCTCAATCAATCAGTAAGAATGCCCTTTCCTCGATTATCCAACTCCGAATGGCCCAAATCTAGCCAAAAATAATTACATACCATAAATATAACTATAATAGACTAATCTAATTAATAAGATCAGTACTTAAACAAGATTTTCAAAAATCGCCCAAAAAGTCGACCCGAGCCCACGTCTCGGAATCGGGTAAAAGATACAAAATACAAACACCCATTCACCCACGAGTTCACTCATACCAAAATTACTGAAATTTGATATCAGAATCGTGGTCAAAACTCAACATTTCGGTTGAGGAACTTTCCAACTTTTTCCCCAAATTTGTCAACCCAAATCCTTAACTAAATGATGGAATCAACTATTGATTAGTGGGAATATAACCATAAATGAGTAAAGAATCGTTACTCAATAGCTTCCTCTGATAATACTTCAAATAATCGCCCAAATCCGAGCTCTCAAAGTCTCAAAATTGAAAATGGGATAAAACCCTCGAACCTAGTCTTTTATGCCCAGTGATTTCGCATGTGGGCTCTTAGGCGAACCCTCAAAAATTTCATCGCAGGAGCAGATTCCACTGAAAGCCAAAATTTCATTTCTACGGACCAGGGCTCGCACCTGCAGGCTCGATTTTGCGGAAGACCTTCCGCTTCTGCGACCCTTTCCCAGGCCGGGCTTTTTGCTTCTGCATCTCCGCATCCGCGGATGCGAAAATGCTGATTTCCTTTCGCAGCAATGCCCATAACTAGGCCAAACCAGCCTCACACTTGCAGCCACACGCTCGCTTCTATGAGTCCGCACCTACGGCCAACCCCACCGCAGGTGCGGTGACACCAGAACAACAGTGCTTCAGCAATTCTTCCAACTCCTAATTTGGTCCGTTAACCACCCGGAATCCACATGAGGCCCTCGGGACCTCAACCATATATACCAAAAAGTTCTAAAATACCATACGAACTATGTTGAACCCTCAAATCACATCAAACAATGCTAAAAACACGAATCACACTCCAATTCAAACTTAATGAGCTATGAAACTTTAAACTTCTACAACCGCTGACGAAACCTATCAAATCACGTCCGACTGACCTCAAATTTTACACACAAGTCATAATTGACATTACATACCTACTCCAACTTCCGTAATTGGAATCCGACCCTGATATCAAAAAGTCCACTTCCGGTCAAACTTCTTGATGAGTGGCTAGAATTCGTGATTTTAAGCATTATATCCCTTGCATTTTATGTGCTTTAATGATAAAATACATGTCGTATGTGCCTAATAGGGTTTATTTTATGTGTAGGTGAATTGGAAATGGAAACGGGGCTAAACGGATGCAAATACGTCGAAGAATACGCGAGAGGGGACACCCGGACGATAGCCGGGCACCAAGCCAAACAGCATGGGGTAGCCTGGCGTTACCCAGGCGTTAGACCCAAAACGCCTGGGGGGTCCAGGCTTTACCCAGGCGTTAGAGCTGTAACGCCAGGGCCTGCCTGGCCTTACCCAGGCGTTTGGGCTGAAACGCCAGGGTCCCGGGACGGCCAGAAATCGAGTTTTGACGGGTTTTAAGTGTTTCCAAGTTAGAATAGAAGTCTTTGACACGTTTAGGGTTCATCCTAAACATATAAATAGACCCAAAAACATCACATTGAGGGACTTTGGACAGGGGGATTCGACAGAAGACTTTTGACAGAGGATTCTACTTAGTTTTTCTTCTCTTCTCTTCTTTTAGTTTTATAGTTTATTAGTTCTAGAGTATTGGGTGTTACATGAACGTTGTAGTTGAAGCTTGAATTATTCTTATTGTTTATCTTAATTGGTTTGTTTATTCAATCTTGTGCTTAATTATTCAATTGCTTGATCATCAATTGACTACTATCTACGAATCTAGGGTTGAACTCGGGAGAGGGAATTCTAGATTGCATATAAGATTGGGTAGAGCAAGATCTTAACCCTTCAGGGGAGCGGATTTGCGGTTAGGATAGGAATATACCTAATCGCCTTGCTTGGTTATTATACGGGAATTATTAATGCGTTCTTGTTAATCCTGATTCCATAGGAATATAGGCATTAGGTTAGCTTGAATAGGCGAGTTGTACTTCGGGAGAAGGCTACGAGCAATATTAACCTCGTCAATCAATAAACCTGATTAGAAGATTTAGGTCGAAAACTCAACGTGATTGTTTAACAACCCATAACTCTAGAATATCAATTTACCTTGAATTCATCTTTAAGTTAGTTGTCTATTTAATCTTTTGATTTACTATTTTAGATTAATTCTAGTTAAATATTTGTTTGAGTTTAGTTTAGTGGATAGTTAATCACAAGTCCCTGTGGGTACGATATCTGGACTTCAATTCCTATATTACTTGTCGACCACGTACACTTGCGTGTGCATTGGGAAATCAACCAACACTTCTCAAAAAAATCAATTTTTGTAATTTAAAGCCTTATTCAGCTAAAGACCTCCAGGTCACAATCTGGACATGCTCCTAAGTCCAAAATCACCCAACGGAGCTAACAAAACTGACGAAACTCCATTCCGGATCCGTCTTCATAAATTTCTAACTACGATCAAAATCCTAGAACTTAAGCTTCCGTTTTAGGGACTAAGTGTCCCAAATCACTCCGAAACCACAAGCAAAACCTCCC
This sequence comes from Nicotiana knightiana, assembly GCA_005239525.1. Lineage (NCBI taxonomy): Eukaryota > Viridiplantae > Streptophyta > Magnoliopsida > Solanales > Solanaceae > Nicotiana > Nicotiana knightiana. Next base: position 68,647 of record ML424826.1, read on the forward strand.
GGCAAGTCACATAAGCAGAAAAGGATATGGAGGAAGCAATAAATAGGGGATCGGGGCTAATACTCTCAAAAAGATCGAACGGGTCGTTACATCCTCCCCATATTAAAACAATCATTCGTCCTCGAACGAGTATATAGACATACCTGAAGTGGTGAAAAGATGAGGATAACGACTGCGTATATCATGCTCGGTCTCCCAAGTCGCCTCCTCAACCGGATGACCCCTCCACTGAACCTTTACTGAAGCAATATTCTTTGACCTCTAGTTTCGAACCCGCTTGTCCAAAATAGCCACCGGCTCCTCAACATAAGATAAGTCCTTGTCCAACTGGACTGAGCTAAAATCCAACACATGAGACGGATCGCCGTGATACTTCTAGAACATAGAAACATGAAATACCAGATGGACTCCTACTAGGCTGGGACGTAAGGCAAGCTGATAAGCAACCTCCCCAACACATCGCAACACCTCGAATGGGCTAATACTCCTAGGGCTCAGCTTGCCCTTCTTTTCAAACTTCATAACATCCTTCAGATGTGACACCCGGAGCAGGACCCACTCTCCAACCATGAATGTAACATCGCGAACCTTCCGATCTGCATAACTCTTCTGTTTGGACTGGGCTGTGTGAGGTCGATCCTGAATCACCTTAACTTTCTATAGAGCATACTAAACCAAGTCTATACCCAATAACCTAGCCTCGCCCAGCTCAAACCAACCCACTAGAGATGGACACCGCTACTATACAGAGCCTCATACGGTGCCATCTGAATGCTCTACTGATAACCGTTGTTGTAGGAAAACTCTGCCAGTGGCAAGAACTGATCCCTAGAACCTCCAAACTCCATCATACATGCACGATGCATATCCTCCTATATTTGAATAGTGCGCTCGGACTATCCGTCCGTCTGAGGGTGAAATGTTGTGCTTAACTCAACCCTTGTACCTAACTCATGCAATAGGACCCTCTAGAACCGTAATGTAAACTATGTACCCCGGTCAGAGATGATAGATACAGGTAAACCATGAATCCTGAAAATCTCGCGGATATAAACTCGAGCAAGATGCTCGGAAGAATAAGTAGTCATCATAGGAATAAAATAAGATGACTTGGTCAGCCTATCCACAATCACCCAAATTGCATCAAACTTTGGAATCTCCAACTTCTGAAGCAATCCACTTGGCCGCTGATGCTCACACTTCACCTGCTGGCAATTTAGACACGGAGCTAAACAATCCACTATGTTCTTATTCATCCTCCTCCACAAGTAATGCTGCCTCAAGTCCTGATACATCTTTGCGGCACCCGGATGAATGTAATACCGCGAACTGTGAGCCTCTTGGAGAACCAACTGAACCCAAACCACCTACATTGGGCACACATAGCCTGCCCTGAATCCTCAATGCACCATCATCTCCAATAGTGACCTCCTTAGCATCACCGTGTTGAATCGTCTCCCTGAGGACATGCAGATGGGGATCATCATACTGACGCTCCCTGATATGATCATAAAGAGAAGACCGAGAGACCACACAAGCCAACACTCGACTCTGCTCATAAATGTCCAATCTAACAAACTGGTTGGCTAAGGTCTGAACATCTAATGTCAATGGCCTCTATACTGCAGGTAGATATGCTAAGCTCCCCAAACTATCCGCCCAGCGACTCAGAGTGTCGGCCACCACATTGTCTTTCCTAGGATGGTACATAATAGTGATATCATAATCCGTAAGTAGCTCCAACCACCTCCACTGACGCAAGTTAAGATCCTTCTGTTTGAACGAATGCTGCAAACTCTTGTGATCAGTGTAGATCTCACAAGGGACACTGTACAAATAGTGCCGCCAAATAGTCAATTCATGAATAATAGGTGCTAACTCAAGGCTGTGGACATGATAGTTCTTTTCATGCATCTTCAAGTTTCTGGACACGTAGGCAATCACCCTACGGTCCTACATCAACACCACGCCGAGACCAACCCGGGAAGCATTACAATGTACAATATAAGACCCCGAACCTGTAGGCAATACCAATACTAGGGTTGTAGTCAAAGATGTCTTGAGCTTCTGAAATCTCTCCTCACACTCCTCTGCCCCCCTGAACAGAGCAACCTTCTGGGTCAGCCTGGTCATAGGTGCTGCAATAGATGAGTAACCCTCTACAAATCGACGGTAATACCCTGCCAACCCAAGAAAACTCTGGATCTCCGTAGCTGAGGACGGTCTGGGCCAACTCTACACTTTTTCCACCTTCTTCGGATCCACCTTTATCCCATCACTCGAAACCACATGACCTAAGAATGCCACTGAGTCTAGCCAAAACTCACACTTTGAAAACATTGCATATAACTTCTTTTCTCTCAAGGTCTGAAGCACAGTCCTCAGGTGTTGCTCATGATCCTCCCGAGTCTGGAAGTACACCAGAATATCGTCAATAAACACAAAGATGAATGAGTCAAGATAGGGCCGAAATACACCGTGCATCAAATGCATAGATATTGCTGGGGCGTTAGTCAGCCCAAATGACATCACAAGGAATTCATAGTGACCATACTATGTCCTGAAAGCAGTCTTCGGGATATTTGGCTCTCGAACCTTCAACTGATGATATCCTGAATGTAAGTCAATCTTGGAAAACACTCTGGAACCCTGTAACTGATCAAATAGGTCATCAATACGAGGTAACGGATACCTGTTCTTCATTGTAACTTTGTTCGACTGGCGATAATCAATGCACATACGCATAGAACCATCCTTTTTCTTCACAAACAAGATCGGAGAACCCCAAGGTAACACACTGGGCCGAGTGAAGCCGTTATCGAGCAACTCCTATAATTGCTCCTTCAACTCTTTCAACTCAGGAGGAGCCATATGATATGGAGGAAAATAGAAGGGCTGAGTGCCCAGCAACAAATCAATACCAAAGTCGATATCTCTGTCGGGCGGCATGCTTGGACGATCAGCTAGAAATACTGGAAAGTCCCTCACTACTGGAACTGACTCAACTGTAGGGGTATCAATGCTGACATCTCTCACATAAGCAAGATCCACGTCACACCCCTTCTCAACCATTCGTTGAGCTTTAAGAAATGAAATAACTCTGTTGGGAGTATACTCTAAGGTACCTCTCCACTCTAATCGCTGTAATCCTGCCAAAGCCAGTGTCACGGTCTTAGAGTGACAAAGAGGAATAGCATAATGGGGCGACAAACAGTCCATGCCCAAAATAATATCAAAATCTACCATACTGAGAAATAATAAGTCGGATCTGGAGTCAAAACCACTAAGAACAACCAAAGACGACGGTATACATACGGTCAATACCAATTAAATCTCCCACAGGTGTAAACACATAAATAGGAGAACTCAAAGAATCACGAGATATGCCCAAATATGGGGCAACATAAGATGACATATAGGAATAAGTGGAGCCTGGATCAAATAGAACTGACACATCTCTATGACAGACCGGAAGAATACCTGTAATGATAGAGTCAGAAGCAGTTGCCTCTGTACGAGCGGGAAGAGCGTAATATCTGGCCTGGCCTCCCCCTCTAGGGCGACCTCTACCTTCCTGACCCCCACCTCAAGCTGGCTGAGTAGGTGGAGTGATAGATGGCGCTGTAATCATAGCCTGAGGACCCGGTGGAGCACCCGGTGCTTGAGAAGTCTGTAGAGATGCGCTCCCTATGTCTGGGGCAATGCCTCACCATATGGAGAGTGTCGCCACACTCTAAACAAGCTCTCAGAGGGCGTGGCTATCGTAGCTGGCTTGGTCCAGGTCTGCTGGACTGACTGCCAAAAGCACCCCGTGCAGAAGGTGCACTAGATACTGGTGGGCATAATAAGGCTCCTGGGACCTAGAAGGGGCTGCAATACTACTGGCGGATGGAAGTGCTGAATGAACGGGGCGACTCACATAGCCTCTACCATGAAGAACTGAAGCTGGGGCACGAGTACCACTATAAGTGCCAGACTCTCGAGACCTATTGTCCTCCCTCTCATCTCTCTCTATCGAGAGAAATCATACCCTCCAATCTCCTAGCAATACTCACTACCTGCTGGTACAAAATATTTAACTCTAACTCACGGGCCATGCTAAGCCTGATACTGGGGTGGAGTACCTCGATAAAATGATGAACCCTCTCTTGAACTGTAGAAACTAAGGCTAGTGAATGTCACGCCAAATCACTGAAGCGAACTGTATACTCTGACAAAGTCATAGAACCCTATCGCTGCTGCTCAAACTCCATGTGCCATGTGTCTCTGAGACTCTGGGGAACATACTCCCTCAAGAACATGTCCGAGAACTAAGTCCATCTAAGTGAAGCTGCCTCAGCCGGACTACCCAACTCATAAGCACGCCACCACTGAAAGGCTGCTCCTCTAAGCTAGAATCTAGTAAAGGAAACCCTACTCGACTCCGCTACACCCATAGTATGGAGAATACGATGACTCTCTTCTAGAAAACCCTGGACATCCTCTAGATCCAATCCGCTGAAGGTAGGAGCGTGGTACTTCTTGTACCTCTCAAGTCTGAGCTTCTCCGCCTCATAAAATGCTGCCCTAACCTCAAGCTGAATTGGAGCTACCGACTGCATCGTTATAATCTCTGTAACCTGGTCGAACTGAACCTAGTGCTATGGGGTGCGGGCGGCGGGAGTCTTTGCTCCTCCCCCGACCTGAGATGTGGCAGGAGCAAGTGAAATCAATCCAGCCTGAGCTAAGGTGATGAACATGCTCAGAAACTAGGCTAGAGTCTCCTGGAGGGCTGGTGCAGCAACATGTACCTCAGGTGACTGCCCTCCAGCTGGAGCTACTGGGCCTCCTCAGTAGCACCTCGTATGGGTGATTTGGGCGCACCACATGGACGTCCTCAGTCTCTACCCCGGCCCCGGCCTCCCGAGGATCTAGCAAGGGGCACGGGTGCTTGGTATTTCGATCAGCATGCACGTGTCCTCACCATCTGTGAGAGAATAGAAGACAGAAGTTCTGAAGTTCGAAGTCAACCATTTCACACGACAAGGAAACAAAGAAGTGTAATTTTTCCTAATAGCTCTATAGCCTCTCAAATATAAGTACAAATGTCTCCTTACCGATCCACGATATTAATAAAACTGCTTGTGACTCATGATACATATGACCTTAGAGCTCTGATACCAACTTGTCACGAACCAAATCTCCCTCTGTAAGATGTCGTGACGACACCTAGTCTTTACGTCTAGGTAAGCCTAACAAATTATGGATTAACAGAAATAAAAACATAATTTAACAATTAGACTGCAACAAATAAGTGAAAAATGATAAAATTCTGTTAGGCATGTACAAGTAACCCATCACTAGAGTATACACAAAATTCCCAATCAAGAAAATTATAAGTCACAAGCTACAGAAGGAAAAATAATATCTCTATACACTAGAGTCTGAGAAAAATACGGGAAACTAAACGACATATGAGGGAATAGAGGGAGAGTCGGAGGTTTGCGTACACGGGTAGAATACCTTAAAGTCTCCAAAGTCTCGCTGCTCACTGATAATGAGGCTGATAAGAAGTACCCGGACCTGCACACAAAACATGTGCAGAAGAGTAACATGTGTACACCATAACGGTACCCAATAAGTGCCAGGCCTAACCTCGATAGGGTAGTGACGAGTTCAGTTTCGGGACCTACTGGGATATAATAATATGACAGATGATATAATAAAATGAAGAAATATAGAGAATTTAATAGGAATAATTCATAGAGAAATAACAATACAACACAATGAGATAAACAACAGGGGCGCTCTCAAGATACCGTATCGTAGTCCAAAAATTAAATACTCAACAGGGGATCTCCCGCGATACAGTATCCTAGTCCCAAAAGTAAATATGCAAGGAGATCTCCCGAGGTACCGCCACGTAGTCTCAAAGTAAATGTGTAGGGGGATCTCCCAAGGTAACGTCTCGTAGTCCCAAAAGTAATGTGCATGGAGATCTCCTAAGGTACCCCCTCGCAGTCCCAAAAGTAAATGTGTAGGGGGAACTCCCTAGGTACCGCCTCGTATTACCAAAGGTAAACACTGTGACCAACTATTTTTTGACCACACTCAAATTCTATACTATTTTTTGCTGTAAATACTAATGGTATATCTAATCTTAATATTTTTAAATTTATCTTACTCTTAATAGGTTATTTAAGAAAAATTAAAAAAAAAAATTAATAATAAAAAAAAAAAAAAAAAAAAAAAAAAAAAAAAAAAAAACCACCCCCCCCCCC
>ML424828.1:0-37732 GCA_005239525.1 Nicotiana knightiana
GATGCAAATACATCGAAAATACGCTCAAGAGGCGAGGAGGAGTGCACTGGGCTATAACTGGGCGTCAGAGCCCAAACGCCTGGCCATGACTGGCGTTATCCAAGCGTTAGAGTCCAAACGCCAGCCTTAGCCTGGTGTTAGCCAGGCGTTGGAGTCCAAACGCCAGCCCTAGCCTGGCGTTATCCAGGCGTTAAGGCCCAAATGCCAGGCCCATGTTTCGGTCAATTCCGAGTTTTGACAAGTTTAAGTGTTTCCTGGTTGGAATAGAAGTCTCCTACACGTTTAGGTTTGTCTTAAACATATAAATAGACTCCAAAAACACAACTTAACAAGGATTGGAAGGCAGACGAAGGATTCGAAGAGAAGAAACCATTGAAGTGACAAAACATTGATTTCTACATCTTTTATTCATTACTTTGTAATTCAATTATGCAATTTATTTTGAGTTTGATTCTTATGAATATGTCTAGCTAACTTANACTAGGGTTTAGAGGTTGGATTAGAGATAACAATACCTCGGGTGCAATATAAAGTGAACTGTATTGCAATCTGGCTAGCGTAACTTGAGAGAGTGCGTCTAGTAAATTATCATAATTACTTGAGAGAGATTTATGGTAGATAGAGTGTTCATGATTGATAGAGACGATTAATTAAACTATAAGAAATATCCGAGAAAGAATTCACCAATGGGGGAAACCAAACCTTAGACCTTTATTATCATTATTTACAACACTTTGTTAGTAATTGCTAGTTTATTATTATTGTCAGTAGAATTAGTAAAACATCACCAAGTTATATAAAAAAAGTCTTGAGAGAATTGATTGAGTAAAAGTTGTGTATTCTGACGAATTAATTGATACGTAAATTCCTTGTGGATCGACTCTGGGCATAATACCCCGGATTATAATTCAACACCCGCTTAGTCTTTTATTAGACATAGTTGAGCGTGATCAGTATGGTTAGTGTGAAATTTGAAGGAAAGAGGGAGAGGATTGTACCTTAGCAATAATAGCGTCTGAGCATCGATATGTTCCAATGGTCTGGAAGTTGCTCGCCTTCCATGGTGCCGAGCTTGTAGGATCCTTTGCCGATTACTCCAAGGACACGGTACGATCCCTCCCACCTCGGGCCTAGCTTCCCTTCATTAGGTTTTTGAGTGCTTAGGGTGACTTTCCTTAGGACTAAGTCCCCGACTCCGAAATGTCGGAGGTTTGATCTTCCGTTATAGTATCTTTCGATTCTGTGTTTTTGGGCAGCCATTCGGATCAGCGAAGCTTCTCGCTTCTCATCTAATAGTTCGAGGGCCGTAGTCATGGCCTCATTGTTTGAGTCTTCAGTGGCATGTCGGAATCTGGGGCTTGGCTCTCCGACCTCGACCGGTATCAAAGCCTCGGCCCCGTATACCAAAGAGACGACGTCTCTCCTGTGCTTGATTTAGAGGTTGTTCGATATGCCCATAGCACCTCGGGCAACATTTCTCTCCATTTGTCTTTTGCATTTTCTAACTTCTTTTTCAAGTTTTAAATGATGGTCTTATTTGTGGACTCGGCCTGACCATTTTCACATGGATGGTAGGGCGTTGATAGGATTCTTTTGATTTTGTGATCCTCGAGAAATTTTGTTATTTTGCCTCCTATGAACTGCTTCCCGTTATCGCATGTTATCTCGGAGGGGATCCCGAATCGGCACATGATGCGAACCCATATGAAGTTGATGAATTCTTTTTCCCTTACCTTCTCATAGGCTTGTGCTTCCACCCATTTTGAGAAATAGTCAGTCATAAATAGAATAAATCTAGCTTTACCTGGTGTCGTTGGTAGGGGGCCGACTATGTCCATTATCCATTTCATGAATGGCCATGGTGATAAGACTGAATGCAGCTGTTCACCGGGTTGGTGGATCATTGGCGCAAATCTTTGACATTTGTCGCATTTTCGGCCGAATTCTTTGATGTCCCTTTCCATGCTGTCCCAGTAGTAACCTGCTCTGATCACCTTTTGAATTAAAGAATCGGCACCGGAGTGATTTCCGTAGGTTCCCTCGTGGATTTTTTGCAGCATGTAATCAGTGTCTTCTGGTCCCAAACATACTGCTAGGGGTCCATCGAATGTTCTCCTGTATAGAGCTCCATTCCCGTCGAGTAAAAATTGGGCTGCTTTGGTCCGAAGGGCCCTTGATTCTTTTTGATCCGTGGGTAGCTTCCCACTTACCAGTAGTCGATATATTTGTTCCTCCAATCCCATGTCAGGCTGGTGGAGTTCATTTCGGCGTAGCCTTCTTTGATCACCGATTTGGATAATTGAACAACAGCCTCGGGGAGTATGTCATCTTCTTCGATGATCCTAGGTTTGCGAGTGCATCGACCTCACTATTTTTATCCCGAGGTATGTGGACCAGAGTCCATTCTTTGAAACGATGCAAAGCTGTTTGAAGTTTTTCTAGGTACCGTTGCATCCTGTCCTCTCGAACCTCGAAGCTCCCATTTTCCTGATTTACTACCAGAAGGGAATCACATTTGGCTTCGACGATTTCCGCTCCCAGGCCTTTGGCTAATTCGAGACCTACAATCATAGCCTCATACTCGGCTTCGTTGTTAGTCAACTTTGTAGTTTTTATAGATTGTCTAATCACGCCACCTGCAGGTGTCTTCAGAACTATGCCGAGCCTGAACCCTTTCACGTTCGAGGCACCGTCGGTGAATAGGGTCCATACCCCCGATGATGCGGCCATTTTTAGTAGAAGTCTTTTTCTACCTCGGGCAGAAGGGCGGGAGTAAAGTCGGCCACAAAGTCCGCCAAAATTTAGGACTTGATAGCCGTTCGGTGCTGATATTCGATATCGTACCCTCCGAGCTCGATGGCCCATTTGACCAGTCGGCCTGGCAATTCAGATTTATGCAATATATTTCGAAGAGGATATATTGTTAAAACACATATATGATGACATTGAAAATAAGGCTTCAATTTTTGAGACACGCTTATTAATGCAAGAGCCAATTTTTCTAAGTGTGGATACCTGGTTTCAGCATCCCCCAGGGTTCGACTTACATAATAGACAGGGAATTGCGTATCTTGCTCATCTCGAACCAACACGCCACTTACCGCTACCTCGGACACTGCCAAATACAGGTATAGCATTTCATCCTCCTTCGGGGTGTGGAGAAAATACGGGCTTGAGAGATACCGCTTTAACCCTTCCAAGGTGTGTTGGCACTCCGGGGTCCATTCAAAGTTGTTTTTCTTTTTAAGTAGGGAGAAGAAGTGATGGCTCCGATCTGATGATCTCGAGATGAATCAGCCTAACGCCGCTATCCGTCCGATCAACCGTTGTACGACCTTTACATTGATTACCACCGTGATTTCTTCGATGGACTTGATTTTGTGGGGGTTGATTTCAATCCCCCTATTTGATACCATGAAGCCTAAAAATTGCTCGAACCTAAGCCGAAGGCACATTTCTCGGGGTTGAGCTTCATGTTGTAGCTCATAAGGATGTCGAAAGTTTCCTGCAAATGAGTTAAATAGTCCTCTGCTCGCAGGGACTTAACTAGCATGTTATCAATGTAAACTTCCATGGATTTTCCTATTTGATGTTCGAACATCTTATTAACTAAGCGTTGGTATGTGGTCCCCGCATTTTTTAGCCCGAAGGGCATTACATTGTAGCAGTATGTGTCATACTTCGTGATGAACGAAGTCTTTTCCCTGTCCTCGGGGTTTATTTGAATTTGATTATTCCCGGAGTAGGCGTCAAGAAAGGTGAGAATCTCGTGGCCAGCCGTGGCATCGATCAATTGATCGATGTTGGACAGCGGGAATGAATCTTTCGGTCATGCTTTATTTAAGTCCTTATAATCTAAGCACATTTCTTAATTTGTTCCCTTTTTTGGGGACCACTACTACATTGGCCAACCACTCGGGATATTATACGTCCCTAATGGACCCTATTTTGAGGAATTTTGTTACCTCGTCTTTGACGAACGCATGCTTTACCTCAGATTGAGGCCTCCTTTTTTGCTTCACCAGTTTGAACTTGGGGTCAACGCTTAGTCGATGAATGGTTATTCCCAAGGAGATCCCTGACATGTCTAAGTGGGACCAAGCAAAGCAATCAATGTTGTCAATAAGAAATTGAATGAGTTCTTTCCTGAGCTCGGGGGTTAATCCCGTCCCATATATACCTTTCGATCTGGTAGGCGTTTCATCAAAACAACTTGCTCCAGCTCTTCGACCGTTGATTTTGTTACGTCCGATTCTTCAGGGGCAACGAAGGTTCGAGGAGTGAGGAAGTCTTTGCCATCATCTTCGGGGACCCGTTTACATCCCGACCCCTCAGAGGTGGAGTATATGGGCTCTGGCGCCACGTCGTGCACTGCGAACATTTCCTTTGCCTCGTGCTGCTCGCCATACACCATTTTTATGCCCTTTGTTGTCGGGAATTTCAACATCTGCTGGAAAGTTGACGGTACCGCCCTAATGTCGTGTATCCATGGCCTTCCAAGTAGGGCGTTATCTCTCGTGTCTCCTTCGATGACTAGAAACTTGGTGCCCCAAATTGTACCAGAGATATTGATTGGGAGGAGGATTTCCCCCTTTGTCGCTTCACTTGCCATGTTAAACCCACTGAGGGCTCTAGAATCGGGTACGATTTGGTCGAGCTGCTCCACTACCCCTAATCTGATTATATTAGTCGAGCTACCTGGATCTACGAGCACACGCTTAATTTGAATGCTATTCAAGAGAAAAGAAATTACCAGTGCATCGTTATGTGGTTGGGACAGGGCTTCGACATCTTCTTCTTTGAACACAACAGTTCTTTTAGGCATACAATTTTGAGTTCGTTCTTTCGCGATGCTGGACACCTTGGCCCGTTTGAGCACGGGTTCTTGCAGTTCGTGATCCTTAGGGTCGTTGTTTTCATGTGTGTTCACTGAGTTAGACATTTTCTGACCTGAAATATGTGATCTATTTTAATACCAGTTGTTTAGGCAGTAGATACTGAGTGTGAAATGAGAAAAATTAAATAAGAGCGAAAAGAAACGAGATTGTGCAAACCGGGTGACAGATGGACTAGTCTCGAGGGTGGTCGGAATGGCCTCGAGGTCGAGCTCTAGAAGCTTGACTGAGGGCTGTTGATAACAATACAACAATATTGAATGCCTTAAGAATGACCTATTTATGATCAATAATAAGCAATAAATGAAGAATAATTCAAGAACACAATAAATGAGAAGTAATAAATCAATGAAGCAAATGTAGAGAATGTTTTTGCTAGGGAGCAGAGGATGTTCTTGTTTTGTATTGAATATCATGTGTGTTACTAAGTGACAAGGGTCCCCTTTATATATGAGGGGGAATCCCAACATAGTACATGTGTAATTAATGCAAAAAGAGAGATGGCTGGTACAACCATTTAATGCCACGGTACGGGCTTGTACTATTTTGTGTACTTTGTCAGCTTTAACCACGTGCCTTTTGGGGTTTCCTGACTTTCCACGTTGGTCTCGATTTGCACTTCCCCGAGGTTGAGGACCTTTGATATGCTCCATCGAGTAGTGAACCTCGGGGTTAAACTTCGGATGCTGCTTCGATACGGTCGAGGTCGAGGCTCGAACTGCTGTAGGAGCCTAAAAATTGAGCTTCCCCGATTTTTCCGTATACAGACATCTATCTCTTTCAACCATGAAGAATATCACCTTGCTAAGCAAGAATGTAAATAGTGAGTCATTAAATAATTGTCCAGTCTGTCCATTAGCTAAACAAACTAGACTGATGTTTCCTAATAATACATACAGAGCTGAGGCTCCTTTCTCTCTTGTCCATATGGATCTCTGGGGACCTTATAAGATTCCTCCTTTTGAAAAAAAGTACTATTTTCTAACTGTTGTTGATGATTTTAGTAGATATGTTTGGATCTATCTGCAACAACTTAAGTCTGAAATTGTAGTTGCCATTAAGAATTTTTTGTTGATGGTAAGGAACCAGTTTGGGAAGATGGTTAAAATCCTGAGATCAGAAAATGGCACAGAGTTTTTAAACTCTCAGTGCAAGGATATACTGTAGAGTTCGGGAATGCTGCATCAGAGTAGTTGTGTTCACACTCCACAACAGAATGGTGTTATGGAGAGAAAACACAGACATATTCTGGATGTGGCAAGGGTAATAAGGTTTCAGTCAAAATTGCCTATCAAATACTGAGGCATGTATGTTAAAGTTGTTGTGTACTTAATAAACATGCTCCTTCAGCAACACTTCAAGGAAAGAGTCCATATGAAATAATGCATAACAAGCCACCATCACTAACACATCTAAGAGTAATATGATGTCTATGCTATGCAACAGTCATTCCAAAAGGGGATAAATTTGTAGAAAGAGTAAAAGCAGCTGTGCTCACGGGATATTATGAGAGACAAAAGGGTTATATTCTGATGGAACTAACTACAAGACAATTCTTTGTCAATAAAGATGCGGTCTTCGAGGAATTAGAGTTCCCTTTTGCTCAAGATGATGTTGAAGCTGATTCAAAGGATCTTAGTTTTTTTGGAACAACCTAACTATGATGTTCCTACCTCAGAGGTCAATCATACCAATGAGGAACAAGATCAGAATGCAGGTGTACAAGAAACAACCACATAAGAAGAGAGTGTGATGTCTCAACTAGCTGCACAAACAACAAATCTCATGACCACCATAACTGATCCATCATCTGAGAGTATGCAAGCAGAAGGACCTCAGCTTCCCATCGGAAAGTCAACTAGAGAATCTAGAGATCACAGTCTAGATGAAGGACTACATAGCACATGGGAGGTCAAGTAGCAAATATCCTATAGCAAGTTGTTTGTCTTATGAAAGAACTACTCCTGTATACCATTCCTACTTAGCAAACTTTTCTAATCTGGTAGAACCTCAGAACTTCAGGCAGGCTGTGAAGGATACAAGATGGGTAGAAGCTATGAAACAAGAGGTCAAAGCACTAGAAGACAACAGAACATGGGAAATAGTTGACTTACCACATGGCAAACATACTGTAAAGTCCAAGTGGGTGTATAAAATCAAGTATAAAACTAATGATGAAGTTGAAAGGTTCAAGTCTAGACTTGTTGCAAAGGGATACAATCAACAAGAAGGACTTGATTACCATGATACATTTTCACCAGTAGTGAAAATGGTCACAATCAGATCAGTAATAGCCTTAGCTGTTTCCAAGGGTTGGAACCTATATCAAATGGATATTTACAATGATTTTTTATAGGTCGATATCTATGAAGAAGTGTATACGGATATGCCTGAAGGATTCAAAAGATAGGGGGCAAAAGGTATGCAAGCTGCTTAAGTCCTTATATGGGCTTAAACAAGCTTCAAGACAATGGAATATCAAACTATCTGATGCTTTAACAGAGGGAGGCTTCGTGCAGAGTAACCATGATTACTCCTTGTTCACTTTAAGAAAGGGTGCATGTTTGGTGATTATCCTGGTATACGTTTATGATCTAGTTATAACTGGTAATGATGAGGCACTGATAACTGAAGCAAAACATGTTCTTCATCAAAGATTCAAGCTAAAGGACATAGGTGAGCTTAAGTATTTCTTAGGGATTGAAGTACTAAGGTACAAGGAAGGAGTAATCCTAAATCAAAGGAAGTATGTCTTAGAACTCATATCTAGTATGGGGCTCAGTGCTGCCAAGCCAGCTGCAACTCCTTTGGAAACAAACCTAAGGCTCACCACAGTGCAGTATGATGCTACATCTGGAGTTAAAGGTGATGAAGTTCTGTATGATGTTTGTTTGTACCAAAGACTAATTGGGAAACTGATGTATGTCACTACCACCAGACCGGACATCAGTTATGTTATCCAAACACTAAGTCAATTCATGCAGCAACCAAAGAGATCTCATTAGGAGGATGCACTGAGGGAAGTAAGGAATCTGAAAGGCTCTCCTGGCCAAGGCATTTGGTTGAGATCAGAAGCTCCTACTACATCATTAACTTGTTGGTGTGATTCAGATTAGGCAGCCTGCCTTAACACAAGAAGATATGTCACTGGTTATGTGATCAAACTTGGTGCATCCTTAATTTCATGGAAATCAAAAAATAACAGACTGTGTCTAGGAGTTCAGCAGAAGCTGAGTATAGAAGTATGGCTTCAGTTGTAGCAGAGGTTACTTGGTTGCTAGGCCTGTTTTGTCACGATCCCAATTTCTAAGCTGGCCGTGATGGCGCCTATCATGGAACTAGGCTAGCCAACCATTTCAGATTATCAATATATTTCATAATTTCCCCAAAATTAGTAGATTTTAAAATAGCAGAATGAGATGAACAAATTATACATTTTCCCAAAACCTGGAGTCAACTGTCATGAGCATCTAAAACTGAAAATACAATGTACAATGAGGTGACTTGCTACTACAAAGCCTGGAGTACAAAGGACAAAAACTTTGAACTGAGGAAAAGAAAGGAGGTGAGCTGGGGACGCTGAGCAGCTATCTCGATCCTCAAACAACTCCATGCTTGTTTGGAAATCAGCTAGTGAGATGGTCCGGTACCTGGATCTGCACATAGAGGTGAAGGGAGTAACGTGAGTATGCCAATTCAGTAAGTAATCAAAGTAACTAAAAACTTTAGTGTAGTGACAAGCATTTATAAATCATGTAAATCCATATAATAAGTGACTGTGGAAATAAGTAAATCAAGTCAGGAATCTACAATTCCGAATATTTCATAAAACTACGATTTCCATTTAAAAATCTCGTATAAAAACATTTATTATCAGAGGGTCAGTGTAAAAAAGATTGAAAAACAACATTTTCATAAATATAAGCCCCTCGGGCACAATTTCACTCACAATAAAGCCTCTCGGGCAAGTCTCTCAGTCACTCGTGACTCCACTATCAGTATCTCATGCTCTCACTTAAACACTCGTACTCAGCAAGTACCATGAATACACACAACTGCTGCGGCGGGAAGCCCGCTCCACTACATATATATATATATATATATATATATATATATACACACACACAGTTGCGGCGTGCAACCCGATCCTTATAACATACGCTACGACGTGCAACCCGATCCATATAATAGTCGACTGTGCTCACTGGGGGTGTACAGACTCCTGGAGGGGCTCCTTCAACCCACGCGCTATATCTGTTGCGGCGTGCAGCCCGATCAATTATGTACATTGCTGCGCCGTGCATCCCTATCCATATACAATATATATATTTCTGCGGCGTGCATCCCGACCCATATATAATCTATATTGCTGCGGCGTGCAACCCAATCCATATGTAATATATAACATATATATTGCTGCGGCGTGCAGCCCGTCCCATAACTATCCTGACATACCCGGCACTCGGCTTAACACATATATATTGCTGCAGCGTGCAGCCCGATCCATAACTATCCTCACATGCTCGGCTCTCGGCCTGACTCAGTTATCCTCACAAGACACTTGGGCAATTAATCTCAACTCATGGGACTCAGCCCAAAATACTTTTCAGAGTTTTCAAAGCAGTGTGATAACAGTGGAAATAACAACAAGTAGGAAACATGACTGAGTTCACAGTTATTCTATCATGATAGTGGTAGAATAGTGTAAAAGTACCCCTGAGGTTCTAAACAGGTCGGCACAAGGCCCCAAACATGGCTCACATCCCATAAACAAGTATGAACTTCTGAAAGGCAGGATGTCGTAAGGTTTCAACTCAAATACACGGCTTAATAGTCGCTATGGGACGGACCAAGTCACAATCCCTATCGGTGCATGCCCCCACGCTCGTCACCTAGCATGTGCGTCACCTCATTTACCAACACAATATCAAATAACGGTATGTCATATCCTCAGGTTTAGAGTTACAATCGTTACTTATCTCAAAACAGCCCAAAAGCTACTCTGCGATGCGCTTGCCTCTCGAATTGGCTCCCAAATGCTCTGGATCTAACCAAAATCAAATTAACGTCATCAATATATGCTAACAGAACAAAACCCAATCGAAAGATATAAATTTTAACACAATTCTCGAAATTCGCTCGGAATTCCATAAAATTTACATCACTAGAATCCTCATCCTCCCACGATTCTAAACATACCAAGAATATCACAATCGGACCACAATTTCCCACTCAAATCACCAAAAGAATTTTCCAAACTTCCTCCCATTTTTCCCAACTTTTCTACTTTAAATTCCTCAAATTTCAAGCCCAATCAGTCACAAAATAACATAGAAACGGGTTTTTAATCCGGGAAACTTACCTCCACTGAAGACCCTCGAATTCCTCCTTCAATTTGCTCTCTAACTAGATCAATCCGCATGCAACAATGGAAGAAATGCCCAAAATTTCGGCGGAGGCACCAATTTATACTTTCTGTCTAGTTAATCCGCACCTGCGGACCATTTATCGCACCTGCGGACCCGTACCTGCGGTCCCTAGTGCGCACCCGCGAAAATCCACTAACAGTCCAATTCTCGCACCTGCGGTGTCTCACCCGCATCTGCGGCTTCGTAGGTGCGGCCCATGCCTCGCACCTGCGGACTCCTCCAGCCTGGACTTTTCTCGCACCTGCGCAATGGTCTTCGCACCTGCGGCTCCCCTTTCGCAGGTACGACCACACCAGCAAAAACACACCAACACCAATTTTGCTGCAATTTCCTAAGTCCAACCCTCCGTTAACCATCTGAAATCAATCCCGAGCCCCTCGGGGCCCCAACCAAACATGCCAACACATCCCATAACATCATTCAAACTTAGTCGAGCCTTCAAAACACCAAAAACAACATGAAAACACCAAAATTACATCAAATTCAAGCCTATGAACTTTGAAACTTCTAAATTTCGCCAATGATGCTGAAACCAACCAAAACACATCCGATTGACCTGAAAATTTGCACACATACCCAAAATGACATTACGAACTTGGTCCAACTGTCAGAATTCCATTCCGACTGCTATAGCCTATTTTCCCCTACCGACCGGAAATCGCCAAAAACTAACTTTCGCCAATTCAAGCATAATTCTACACCGGACATCAAAACTTCATTTCCAACACACTCCGATGTCCCAAATCACCTAACGAAGCTATTCGAGCCAAAAAAGCCGCATTCCGAGGTTGTTTACCAATAAGTCAACTCCCAGTGAACTTTTCTAACTATTAAGCTAATTTAAGAGACTAAGTGTCTCAGTTCTCACCACGACCACTCCGAACCTGGACAAACCGACCCAACACAACATAAATAGGCTAAGAAACATATGATAAAGCAGAAATGGGGGAAACGAGGCTAATCTCATAGAACAACCAGCCGGGTGCTATCAGTACCATCAACAGAAACCATAGAAATAATAACAGCATCATAAGAACCAGAAAATAAATGAAACACAATAACAATAACCAGTAAAGAAGGCCCGGTGCTATCAAAAATGGAAGAATAACGTGACCACAACATTAACCACTAGCAATCTAAGACAAACCTATCAGCATAGCCTCACCTGGTACAAAGTAGAAAAATGTTCAACTACCTCCTAACCTACAACCCTAATGCTCGACCTCCACACCTTCCTATCAAGGGACATGTCCTTGAAAATTTGAAGCGACATCATGTCCTACCTGATCACCTCTTCCCAATACTTCTTAGGCCGCCCTCTACCTCTTCTCGTAACCGCCAAATCCAACCGCTCACACCTTCTTACTGGGGCTTCTCCTTTGCACATGCCCGAACCATCTGAGCCTCGCTTACCTCATCTTGTCTTCTATAGGAGTCATGATAACTAGGGATTTTTACCTACTATTTACTCTATTTTTCATAGGTTTTGAGGCAAAATTGCACTAAGGTACTCCCAAAAACTAATGCAAGGTGCTTTAATTGCAAGAGTTGAGTTAAATTGAAGAGAAAATCTAAAGATAACTCAAACAGGACTAGACTTGCACAATCCAGGAACCCAGCAAAAGCGCTGAGAGCGCTATTATTTCATTGCAGCGGAAGCCAGTCCGCTATAGCGAAATTCTGGCTGCCATAGATAAAACTTCAGAGAGATGTGATTTGGGGCCTTTGGGGACCACTGACCACGCCTGTATTTTGCTGCAACGCTTTCCTGGACGCTGCAACGTTCATTAATCTACTGGGAGTGAAAATCAAACTTCAGAGAGTTGCCAACATGGGTCCTTCACAATAGCGCGGTCATCGGTGAAATCCCGCTGCCGCGCTTTCATACTCCGATATAGCATTCAATATTCTGATGGGAGTGGAATGGAGGTTCAGAGAAGTAGCTGATTCAGAAACGCGGTCCGTGCTCATTATTTCGTGGTCGTGAAAGTCATTTTGCTGGGACGTCTAGAATTCCGCTGGGAGCGGAATCTCTGTAGGGGCAATTTTGTCCAGTATTTTCAGCCTTGTATAAATACTTCTTTGTCTCATTTTTAGGTAATCAGACATTTTAGGGAGCTTTTGGATAGTTTAATTTTACCCTTTTGAGTAATTTTAGCTTAGATTCCATCATTATTCTTAGATTTTATCTTTGTAATCAACATCTATGGGTTTAATTCCATCTTCTATCTTAATTTCTTCCATGAAAATGAGTAGCTAGACCCTTAAGCTAGGGTTGTGACCCAACCCTAGTGTGGGTAACTAATGGGTCTTCTATTTTAGGATGAATTTGTGATTGTGTGTGTGATTTTTAGTCTATTTCATGATTAATTCTCTGAATTAGTGTTGTAAACACTGATTCATGCCTTTTTGACTAGGGTTATTCTTGAGAGAGATGACCCAAGTCTAGATAAAATAGGCTAACAAGGAATTGAGGTGAACTCAAGAGATTGATAGCCCCAATTAAAGGGTAGAGACTAAAGATAGTGATACCCGACTTGAGCCATTTCATTTGCTTTGTTGAAACACCCAATTGGGCTTGAGAAAGCCAATTCGGGCAAAGTCATCCAAACTACCGAGAGGTATTGAGTGAGTAATTTAGTATGAGGTTATGTCACGTTCCCATAATTCACAAGTCTATCCTAGATTTTGGAACCCGTTAGATACTCACCTAGGAGTAAGTTACATCCCTAGTGCCTTTAAACACTTGATAAAAATCCCACAAAAACATTGTAGTTCAACAATAGTAATCTTTAGAATTAAACTTGGTATAGATACAAAACCATCCATGTTTAGAATAGCAATTAAGAACAAGAAACACTCCTAAAATCGAATAGAAACTCGACTCCAATTGTATAACTCCCTGTGGATATCGATCTACATCCTATTGGGTAAAAGCTGCATCGACCTTGCCTTGCCATTTAATAGTGGTATAGGTGGGCTTAGATCAAGTCACCCCCACCTTCTCATGAATATCTTCATTTCTAATCTTATCCATTCTAGTGTGCATGCACATCCGCGTCAACATCCTCACTACTTTCATCTTCTGTATATGCGAGTTCTTAACCGGCCAACACTCTACCCCATACAACATGAACGGTCTAACCACCGGTCTATAAAACTTACTTTTGAGTATAGATGCGCTTTCTTGTCACACAAGACTCCAGGTACTAACCTCCATTTCATCCATCCCACCCCTATAATGTGTGTGACGTCCTAGTCGATCTCCCCGTCCTCCTGGATAACCGACCCAAGGTACTTGAAACTGCCTCCCTTGGGGATGACCTGTGATCCAAGCCTCACGTCCATGCCCCCTTCCCTAAACTCAAATCAATTTCATTGATATCAATTCATCACTATTCATCTTCTTTTTGCCCAAAATATCATTCTAAAAACCCACCCTTAGGGTTCATATAATATCCCATTACAACTTCAAATAAAATTCATAAACATGCTACTTTTACTCCAATATGTCAAATATATGAAGCTCAAGTGAAAATATTACCTCTTAGTGGAAGAATCTCACTTTTTCTCTTTTTGGTGTTCTTGAAGATTCAACCCATTTCCTATGTATTTGATATAATAATGTTAGTGTTATCATTAATTGATGCTCTATAATCATCCTTGTACCAAAATCACTTACCTTAAAGTGTAACCATGGTGAAAGAGCTCCTCCTTCTCTCTAGAAATCAATTCTAAGTTGAAGAACTATCTTCTCCTCTCTCTAAATACCTTGTTTCAACCTTTTTAAAATGGCCCCTAAAGCTGCATACCCTCTTTGCGTAGCTTACACATAAAATCTACGCAGGAGGCCTTTCCCTTGGCCAAAATCTGAAACCTGCATAGCCTGCTTCATAGCTGCACGACTACCTTATGGTAAAAAGTCCATAACACATCGTAGAAATATCCAAATGACAAACAGTTTGAAGTTAAGTCTTGTGCGAACTCACTTGAAACTTTAGCCCATCATATAATTTCCAACTTGACTTAGCCTTAGGGTTCTTCTTAGATCATAAACCATTTCTAATATACCTCATACACATATTATCATGTTCAAGTGATATCACTCATATCAATAGCCCTTGCTCACATGCGAATTAATATAATTAGCACATGCCGATCTTCTTTAAAGCCTTTAAAAACTTCGAAATTTTCCGGGGTGTTACAATATTGGACTTGGATTACCAAGTAACCTCCTTAGTCGGCCGACCTTTCAAAAGCACCTTCATGGAAGGAATATCCTTAGATCTCAACTTTTGAACCTGTCTATCTATACTTGCTACTGGATCTTCTTCATAAGTCAGATTTTCATGGAGATACACTGTGCTGAAGTCCAGAACATGTGACTTATCTTCATGATACTTCCGAAGCATAGAAACATAAAATACCGGTTGTAGCCCTGCTAGGCTTGGAGGCAATACAAGCCTATAATCAACCTCTCCAACGCTCTCTAACATCTCAAATAGGCCAATAAACCTCAGTCTCAACTTGCCCTTCTTCCCAAATCTCATCACACCCTTCATAGGCGAAACTTTCAAAAGTACCTTCTCGCCCTCCATAAAAACCACATTACGGACCTTCTTGTTCGCACAACCCTTCTGCCTACTCTGTGTTGTCCAAAGATGATCCTGAATCAACTTCACCTTATTCAAGGCATCACGAACTAAGTGTACCTAACATCTAAGCCTCACAATGCTCAAACCAACCAATAGGAGAATGATACCACCTACCATATTGTCACGACCCGAAATCCCATAAATGATCATGATGGTGCCTAACCTACTTGCTAGGCAAGACAATACTCAAGAACAATAATACGATCCAATTATTAAGCCATTAACTGATATATGACATAAATAACAAGGTAAAATATGTCTCAAATAATTATCATAAATAGATAAATCCTAGAAAGGGTCTAAACATGGCCATAACTATCTCACAAACTCTCCCAAAACTAGGTGTTACAACATCGTCAGGAGCATCTAATAAGAATACATAGTCTCAACTAAACAACAACATCTATCCAAAAATGAAAATACATGGGTAGATATAAACGAGTAGGGTAAGAGGACTCCATGTGCTGTGGATCGGATAAGGTAAGGCAACTCACCATGAAATCTCCAACAAAAATAACTCATACTCAGCTCAATGGGTATCACTATTACCAACCTTAGATCCTGCACAAAGATGTGCAAAAGTGTAGTAGAAAAATAACATCTGAAACCACGAATCGGACACCAAAACACATAGAAAATTATAATGAAACTCAAGAATCACAAGAAACACAACCATGCGTCTGATTCCTACCAAACCAACTTGGAATGATGCCAAACTTTGCAGTCAAGTTCCAAATGACAAAACAGACTTATTCCAAGTCCCGAAACAAAAATTTGAACCTAATAGCCATAAAGTTAACCCATGGTCAAACTCAGGAAATTTCTAAACCTTCAATTTTTTAACTTTCACCAAAAAGAGCCAAATCAACCTAGGAACCTCCGAATCCAATTTTGAGCACATGCCTAAGTCCAAAATCACCATACGAACCTAGTGGAACCATCAAAACACCATCTTGAGGTTGTTTTCACAAAAGTTAAACCTGAGTCAACATTACCAACTTAAGCTCCCAAACTAAGAACCAAGTGTTCCGAATCAATCCAAAACCTCCCCAAAGCCAAACCAACCATCCCCGCAAGTCACATAACCTCAAATACACACACGTGAAGCTTAAAAAGGATAAAATAAAGTGCAGATACACAAAATGACTGGTCAAGTTTTTTTATTTTCCCCCTATCAAATAAATGCTCTTCCTCGAACGTGCCAAGAGTCTCTCCATAACCATCAAATCACTGCATAAACTCACCATACACATACTCATGGGTAATCCCACATAAACCTAACCCATATAAGCTCGTCAACATATCTCGATTGATGATTATTCCTTCCACCCTTACAGATAAGCCTTAGAACCAAATTTCGACATCCAAACATACTCCTAAGACCCGATTCTCACATAAACACACTCTATCAACCTCAACCAACTGCAAAAAATCGTAAATGCATTCACAAGGTATAACCATATAACTTAACCCATCGCTCGTATGCTAATAACAACATCTTCGACTACTATGGTTGCTATTGCCAAACCTGGTACTACTACATAACCTCATATCAACTATGACGTTGTTCCAAACCTTCACAACATAGTTGATGACATAAGAAACATGTGAAAACTCATACCACCCACCCGACCAACAAGCTATAAAAATGCCACCTAGACACACATGATGGAATATGTACCCATCAAGCACAACTCAAGTATAACTGAAGATGGAAAGAGAAACACACGAGTGAACTATTCACAAATCCAACATGTACAACTCCCTCATCAGTACCATACTATAAATCCATTCCACAACGGAGAATCAAAACACACGTAATAATCACAAAATATCTCATCCTAACATAACCCCACCGCGGCACATAACCCGGTCCAATCATACTGATCCACTCGAAAACACGAGGATGCCATCCTCAACTCGGAATCACAACTATGATAAACATCCCATCAACCAAAAATCTTTCACTAACTCAATCC
The DNA here is from genome assembly GCA_005239525.1 of Nicotiana knightiana. NCBI lineage: Eukaryota > Viridiplantae > Streptophyta > Magnoliopsida > Solanales > Solanaceae > Nicotiana > Nicotiana knightiana. The sequence goes on from ML424828.1 coordinate 16,959, forward strand.
CGTAGAACAAAATCATAACACGCAACAGACTTCCCATGCCTGTAGAACACCTCAACCAAAAGTCGTGGCCAAACCTTATCGAACTCACATAAAAAAATCCACCATATTACGTAACAAAATGCCACCCCTAGTCTCATAATCCCCCAATAGCGACCCTACGAGGACGAATAACACAGTCCACCACAATAAAACCCCAAACATGTGTAGACACATAAACATAGTACAAGAATCATGAAGCACAACCATATATGAAGTAAGATAGGATGACTCATACCAATAAATAGGACCCAGATCATTGTGATTTATTGGTTTTCGCTATAAGGAAAGGATTGGGTGAGATATTAATACCTGTTAAATCGTGTTTTCTGCCAGTACTCTGTTATTGTTTTGTACATTCGTTTCGTGTACTCTATCCTGTTATATTGTAGTATAGTTTTATTGCTAGATTTCGGTATAGACTTTTATTAGTGAGCTCATTTTTACTAAAAAGTCTCGTCACTATTTCAATGAGGTTAGACAAAATACATACTGAGTACATGGAGTCGGTTGTACTCATACTGCACTTCTGCACCTTGTGTGCAGACTTTTGGAGCGGAGCTGCTGGCGAATGTTGGGAGCTGACCCTGAAGATGTTCGTGCATTCCGGATATAGACGCTACTTATTCTTGGTGGCTTTAGATTATACTAGTCTGTTTATGTAGTTTTCAACAGATCGTGTATGTCACGACCCCAAACCTAAACCTGCCGTGATGGCGCCTATCGTGGAACTAGGCTAGCCAACAATCACATAATTACGGTTTCTTTCTAGAATCCCAACCATTTTCAAACATTTCATAAAGTATATAGAATTTACTAAAACCATTAGGCCAATAAACATGTTAAACAGTCCAACCAACCCCAAAACCCGGAGTCAACATGTCATGAGCATCTAAGAAAAATATGCCAAAAAGGTATATTATTATAATACAAAACCTCCGAACGAATAGCTAGATACAACAAAAGAAGGGAAAACAGAGATGCTGCGGACGCTGAACAACTACCTCTATATCACGAACTCCGGATCCGCACGGAATAGGTGGCTAACGCTCGGTATCTGCACCTGAATCTGCACACAGGGGTGCAGGGAGTAATGTGAGTACGCTAACTCAGTAGTAATGAAAATAAATCAAGTCTAAGCGGCAAGAAACACATAAAAATCAATACCATCAGTTCACATTATGCACAACCTTTCTTTCCAACAGTATATACATAGATATATGAAATCATCATACCTTAAAACCAACTTTGGAAAAATCCTTTGAAAAATGTGTTTTTCAACAATTTCAGAAATAAAAATAACCGAAAGATTTAGTGTAAAAATGAAATAGATCATAATTAGTCCCTCGGGCAAAAACATGAATCATAAATCGCCCCTCGGGCAGAACATCACTCAGCACCTCACAGCCACTCAGTATCAGCCCCTCGGGAAACCTCACTGTCACTCATGCCTCCCAATCACTCATCACTCGGCACTCGGCACTCAGCACTCAGTAGGTACCTGCGCTCACTGGGGGTGTGTACACACTCCGGAGGGGCTCCTTCAACCCAAGTTCTAATATCAAGCCACCTCATGGCGTATCATATCCGCACAATCAGGCCCTCGGCCTCACTCAACCAGAACCTCTCAAAAGCCCCTCGGGCATATCAGTAAAACGGGGTACTCGACCCAAAACTTCATTTGATATCTCAAAATAGTGTAAATGAGGCTGAGTTTAGAAAACAATTAGGCGCAATATGACTGAGTGTAAATCATAAATCAACAGTGAGGAAATAGCAGTAAAAATCCCCCAAGGGGTCTAAACAAGTCGGCACGAGGCCCCAAACACGGCTTATAGCCCAAAATAGCAATAGTCTTTAGAACACAATTTAACATATGATTAGAGTAAAATACGCAACTCAATAGTTGCCGCGGTGAGGACCAAGTCCAATCCAAAAATCAGTGCGCGCCACATGCTCGTCATCCGACATGTGCGCCATGCTAAAAATAATGAGAAATATGAAGTCCGGGGTTTCATACACTCAGGACAAGATTTATAACCATTACTTACCTCTACCGGGCCACAATACTAATCTGCGATGCTCTTGCCCCTCAAATCGGCTTCTGATTGCTCCGAATCTAACCAAAACCAGATTAACATCATCAATATACGCCAAAGGAACACAACCCAATCGAAAACTATCAATTTATACAAAAATCTCAAAATTCGGCCAAACCCAAGCCCTGGGCCCATATCTCGAAATTCGATAAAATTTACATCACTAGAAACCTCGTCCTCCCACGTTTCTACACATACCAAGAACACCACAATCGGACCACAATTGCCTAACCAAATCGCAAAAAGAATTTCCCAAACCTCCTCCCATTTTTCCAAACTTTTTCTACTTTAATTCTTCAAATTACAAGCCTAATCTGAATCAAAATATCATAGGAACGAGTTTTATAATTCGGGAACTTACCTCCACTGAAGACCCTCAAATTCTTTCTTCAATTTGCTCTAAAATAAGCTGCAACCGCATGCAACAATGGAAGAATAACCAAAATTTCGCGGATGCACTCTTTTATACTGTTCTGCCCAGTTAATCCGCACCTGCGGACCCGCACCTGCGGTTGCACACCTGCGAAAACCCACTAACTGTCCAATTCTCGCAACTGCGATTCCTATTTCACACCTGCAACTTCGCAGGTGCGTCCCATGCTTCGCACCTGCGGATCCCTCTTGCCTGGCCTATCTTTTCACCTGCACAAGCTCCTTCAGAAATGCGGCATCGCACCTGCGGCTGCCCATCCGCAGGTGCGGCCACACCAGAAGATTACCAGCAGCTTTTTGCTGCAATTTTCCTAAGTTCAAACCTCCGCCAACCATCCGAAATCAATGCCGAGCCCCTCGGGGCCCCAACCAAACATACCAACACACCCCATAGCATCATTCAAACTTAGTCGAGCCTTCGAAACACCAAAACCAACACGAAAACACCAAAATTACATCAAATTCAAACCTATGAACTTTGAAACTTTAAATTTCGCCAATGATGCCGAAACCAACCAAAACGCATCCGATTGCCTTGAAAAGTTGCACACATATCCAAAATGACATTACGAACCTGCTCCAACTTTAGGAATCCCATTCCGACCCCGATAGCCTATTTTCCACTGCCGACCGGAAATCGCCAAAAACTAACTTTCGCCAATTCAAGCCTAATTCTACACCGAACATCAAAACTTCATTTCGAACACACTCCTAAGTCCCAAATCACCAAACAAAGCTATCCGATCCGTAAAATTCGCATTCCAAGGTCATTTATCAATAAGTCAACTCCCAGTTGACTTTTTTAACTATTAAGCTAATTTAAGAGACTAAGTGTCTCAATTCTCACCACGACCACTCCGAACCTGAACCAAATGACCCAACACAACATAAATAGGCTAAGAAACATATGATAAAGCAAAAATAGGGGAAACAAGCTAATCTCATGGAATGACCGGTCGGTTCGTTACATCTCCCCTTCTTAAACAAAGGTAAATCCTCGAACGGGTCTAGAAACATACCTGGAGTCGCGAATAAGTGAGGATATCTATCCCACATCTCCCGCTCGGTCTCCCAGGTGGAATCCTCTACCGACTGTCCTCCTCACTGAACCTTCACTGAAGTCATATCCCTAGACCTCAACTTTCTGAACTGACGACCCAAAATATCCACTGGCTCTACCTCATACAACATATCACCCTCGAGCTGAACCATGTTGAAGTCCAAAACATGAGACGGGTCACCAACATACTTCCGGAGCATCGAAACATGGAACATCGGATGAATACTCGCCAAGCTAGGAGGCAAGGCAAGTCTATAAGCCACCTCCCCAATCCTCTGAAGCACCTAAATGGCCCAATGAACCTGGGACTCAGCTTTCCCCTCTTCCCGAACTGCATAACACCCTTCATGGGTGACACCTTCATCAAAACCTTACCCCCAACCATGAAAGACACATCCCGGACCTTCCGGTCCTCATAGCTCTTCTTCCTAGACTGCGCCGTGCGAAGCCGCTCCTGAATCAACTTCGCCTTACCCAACGCATCCTGGACCAGGTCTGTGCCCAATAGTCTAGCCTTGCCCGGCTCAAACTAACCAACCGGAGATCTGTACCTCCTACCATATAAAGCCTTATACGGAGCCATCTGGATACTCGACTAATAACTATTATTATATGCAAATTCTGCGAGTGGAAGAAACTGGTCCCATGAACCCCCAAAATCAATGACACATGCACGCAACATATCCTCCAAAATCTGAATAGTAAGCTCCGACTGCCCGTCGGTCTGAGGATGAAACGCTGTGCTCAACTCGACCTAAGTACCCAACTCTCTCTGTACGGCTCTCCAAAACTGAGATGTGAACTGAGTATCTCTGTCAGAAATGATAGAAATGGGAACCCCATGCAATCGGACAATCTCCCTGATATAAATCTCAGCTAATTGCTCCGAAGAATAAGTAGTACCAACAGGAATGAAGTGCGCGGACTTGGTCAGCTGATCCACAATAACCCATATAGCATCAAGCCTCCTTGAAGTCCGTGGGAGTCCAACTACGAAGTCCATGGTGATCCGCTCCCACTTCCACTCCGGAATATCAAATCTCTGAAGCAATCCACCTGGTCTCTGGTGCTCATACTTGACCTGTTGACAGTTGAGACACTAAGCCACAAACTCAACAATATCTTTCTTCATCCGCCTCCACTAATAATGTTGCCTCAAATCCTGATACATATTTTCGGCACCCAGATGGACGGAATACCGCGAACTATGGGTGTCATCTAGAATCAAATCTCGAAGCCCATCTATATTGGGCACGCAAATCCGGTGCTGCATCCTCATCACCCCATCCTCACCAATAACCATATCCCTGGAATCACCGCGACGGACCCTGTCCTGAAGACCAAGAAAATATGGATCATCATACTGGCATGCTTTAATCTGATCGTAAAGAGAAGTCCTGGAGGCTACATAAGCCAATACCTGCGGAGGCGCTGATAGATCCAATCTCTCCAACTGACATGCTAAATCCTGAACATCAAGTGCTAATGGACACTCTGCTACTGGAAGGTAGGCTAGACTCCCCAAACTCTCTGCTCTGCGACTCAGGGCATCGACCACTACATTGGCTTTCCCCGAATGATATAAAATAGTGAGATCATAATCCTTGAAAACCTCCAACCACCTCCTCTGACGTAAATTCAGATCCTTCTGCTTAATCAAGTGCTGCAAACTACGGTGATCAGTGAAAATCTCACAATGCACGCCATACAAATAGTGACGCCAAATCTTCAAGGCGTGAACAATAGATGCTAGCTCAAGATCGTGTACTGGATAATTCTTCTCGTGCACCTTCAACTGTCTGGATGCATAGGAAATCACCCTACCGTCCTGCATCAAAAACGCTCCAAGGCCAACTCTCGAGGCATCATAGTAAACTGTATAAGAACCTGAACCCGTAGGCAAAATCAATACCCGAGCTGTAGTCAAAGATGACTTGAGCTTCTGAAAGCTCTCCTCACACTCCTCAGTCCATGAACTGAGCACCCTTCTGGGTCAGTTTGGTCATAGGTGCTGCAGTAGATGAAAATCCCTCGACGAAACGGCGATAGTACCCTACCAAACCAAGGAAATTACGAATCTGAGTAGCTGATGACGGTCTAGGACAACTCTGCACCACCTCTACCTTCTTCAGATCAACCTGAATACCCTCACTGGACACCACGTGCCCCAAGAATGCTACTGAATCAAGACAGAACTCACACTTCGAAAATTTTGCATACAATCTCTTCTCTCTCAAGGTCTGAAGCACAACTCTCAAATGCTGTTCATGATCCTCCAGAGATCGAGAATACACCAAGATATCATCAATGAACATGATGACGACATAATCCAGATAAGGCCGAAATACTCTATGCATCAAGTGTATAAAGGTTGTTGGGGCATTGGTCAGCCCAAATGACATAACCAGGAACTCATAATGACCATATCTAGTCCTGAAAGCAGTCTTCGGGATGTCTGGCCTCCGAATCTTCAACTGATGATAATCGGAGCGCAAGTCAATCTTGGAAAATACCCTGCACCCTGCAACTGATCAAACAAGTCATCTGTACGAGGCAAGGGATACCGATTCTTCACCGTAACTCTGCTCAGCTGCCGATAACCAATACACATATGCATAGAACCATCCTTCTTCTTTACGAACAACACTGGTGCACCCCAAGGTGACACACTAGGCCGAATGAACCCCTTATCTAGGAGTTTCTGAAACTGCTCCTTTAATTCCTTTAGCTTTGCTGGTGCCATACGACAAGGTGGAATAGAAATAGGCTGGGTGCCCGGCACCAAGTCAATACCAAAATCAATGTCCCTGTCAGGCAGCATGCCTGGCAGGTCTGCAGGAAACACGTCCGGAAAGTCACGGACCACATGAACCGAATCAATAGCGGGAGTCTCACCACTGGCATCCCTCACAAAATATAGATAAGATAAACACCCTACTCAACCATGTGCTGAGCCTTCAGGTAGGAAATCACCCTGCTAGGCATATACTCAGAAGTACCTCTCCACTCAACCCTCGGACATCCTGGCATAGCTAAGGTCACGGTCTTAGCGTGACAATCAAGAATAGCATGACACAGAGATAACCAATCCATGACCAATATCACATCAAAATCAACCATGCTGAGTTACAGTAGGTCCACTCGGGTCTCCAGACCTCCAATAGATATCACACACGACCGATACACACGGTCCACAACAACAGTATCGCCCACCGGAGTCGACACATGAACAGAGGTAACTAAAGACTCGCAGGGCATATCCAAAAATGGGTAAAATATGAAGAAACATAGGAATATGTAGAACCAAGGTCAAATAAAGACAAAGCATCTCGGCGACAGACTGAGATAATACCTGCGATCACTGCATCGGAGGCCATAGCATCTGGCCTGGCTGGAAATGCATACATACGTTCCTGACCTCCACCTGCTCGACCTCCCCCTCTAGGGCAGCCTCTAGCTGACTGACTACCACCCCTGGCAGGGACGACAGGGACACTGCCTCCACATGTGCCCAAACTCTCCACACTCAAAATAACTCCCCGGAGTTGGAGGCGGGGACTGATCGAAACCCCTGGCACCAAAACAACCACTGGAAGACTCATGCATAGAAGAACTCTGAACTGGTGGTGCTCGAGCTGCACTCTGAGCTGGGAGGACACTGAATGAAGTACAACCTAGCTGAGAACCACCGGGACCATGCCCCGAAGATGCACCACTATAAGCTGGGCGGGCTGACTGAGGAGGCCTGAATAAACGACCTCTACCATGCTGAAACTGCCCCCTGTAGGGAGTACCACTAGAACTGCCTGATCCACGAGGCCTATTGGCCTCCCGCTCCTGGCGGCGAACTGACTCAATATCTTGAGAAATATCAATAACATGCTTGAAAGTAGCATCTGATACTCTCTCCCGAGTCATAAATAGGCGGAGCTGATAATTGAGGCCATCCACGAACCTCCTAACCCTGTCCCTATCAGTAGGGACCAACTCGGTAGCATGACGAGCCAACTACGAAAATCGCATCTCATACTGTGTCACTGATAGCTCTCCCTGATGCAGCTGCTCAAAAAGCCTGCGCTGCTCCTCCCTATGAGACTGAGGTACATACTTCTCCAAAAAGATATTGGAGAACTGCTGCCAGGTGAGGGGTGCTGAACCAACAGACCCACGCCTCTCAAAAGACTCCCACCCAAGTGAAAGTAGCACCAGAAAACAGAAATGTGGCAAATAAGACCCCAATGGTCTACAAAATCCCAGCAGTACGTAGCATCCTCTGGTACTTATCTAGAAAACTCTGGGCATCCTCGTCCTCAACACCACTGAATATCGGAGGCTGTAATCTGCTAAATCTCTCCAGTCTACGCTGCTCGTCCTCTGGCATAGCCGGAACCACGAAGTCTCAAACTGGAGCAACCGGCTGGGCTGGAACCGCCTCCGGTGTCTGATGGCCCTGAGTACCCTGCTCAGGTGTCCGGGCAACTGGAGCCTGACTGCCTCCCCTGACCTGAGAAGTAGTGGCAACTGCCTGAGCAAGGGTGGTACACACCGTCAAGATCTGGGCCAAGGTCTCCTGAAGACCTGGAATAACAATAGGCACTGCCGGTGCCTGATCCTGTCCCACTAGAGTATCTGTGGTGGGAATATGACCCTGAATAGTAGGGGGATCAACTGGCACTGCCCTGGCGACTGCACGGGCTGGCCCCTACCTCTACCACGACCTCGACCTCTCGCTGGTCTAGCTGGTGGCTGATCATCCTTATTGGTAGCACGATTCCTCACCATCTGTGAGAGAAGGAAACAACATAAGTTTAGATTTCCAGAATCAATAAGATGGCACGACATAATTCAAGAAAAATGAGATTGTTCCTAAGGGTTCCGCAGCCTCTCAAAGATAAGTACAGACGTCTCCGTACCGATCCGCAAGACTCTACTAAACCTTCTCATGACCGTTGAGTTCTATGTAACCTAGGCTCTGATACCAACTTGTCACGACCCCAAACCTAAACTGGCTGTGATGGCGCCTCTCGTGGAACTAGGCTAGCCAACAATCACATAATTACAGTTTCTTTCCAGAATCCCAACAATTTTCAAACATTTCATAAAGTATATAGAATTTACTAAATCCATTAGGCCAATAAACATGTTAAATAGTCCAACCAACCTCAAAACCCGGAGTCAACATGTCATGAGCATCTAAGAAAAATATGCCAAAAAGGTATACTATTATAATACAAAACCTCCGAATGAATAGTAGAGATGCTGCGGACACTGAACAACTACCTCTATATCCCGAACTTCGGCTCCGCACGAAATAGGTGGCTAACGCTCGGTATCTGCACCTGAATCTGCACACAGGGGTGCAGGGAGTAATGTGAGTATGCCAACTCAGTAGTAATGAAAATAAATCAAGTCTAAGCGGCAAGAAACACATAAAAATCAATATCATCAATTCACATTATGCACAACCTTTCTTTCCAATAGTATATACATAGATATATGAAATCATCATGCCTTAAAACCAACTTCGGAAAAATCCTTTAAAAAAATATGATTTTCAACAATTTCAGAAATAAAAATAACCGAAAGATTTAGTGTAAAAATGAAATAGATCATAAGTAGCCGCTCGGAAAAAAACATGAATCATAAATCGCCCCTCAGGCAGAACATCACTCAGCACCTCACAACCACTCAGTATCAGCCCCTCGGGCAACCTCACTGTCACTCATGCCTCCCAATCACTCATCACTCGGCACTCAACACTCAGCACTCAGCACTCAGTAGGTACCTGCGCTCACTGGGGATGTGTACAGACTCCGGAGGGGCTCCTTCAACCCAAGCGCTAATATCAAGCCACCTTGTTACATATCATATCCTCACAATCAAGCCCTCGGCCTCACTCAGTCAGAACCTCTCAAAAGCCCCTCAGGCGTATCAGTAAAACGGGGTACTCGACCCAATACTTCATTTATATCTCAAAATAGTGTATTTGAGTTTCGAAAGCAGTTAAGCGCAATATGACTGAGTGTAAATCATAAATCAACAGTGAGGAAATAGCAGTAAAAAGCCCCCAAGGGGTCTAAACAAGTCGGCACGAGGCCCCAAACACGGCTTATAGCCCAAATATAGAAATAGTCTTTAGAACACAATTTAACATATGATTAGATTAAAATACGCAACTCAATAGTTGCCGCAGAGAGGACCAAGTCCAATCAAAAAATCAGTGCGCGCCATATGCTCGTCATCCGACATGTGCGCCATGCTAAAAACAATGAGAAATATGAAGTCCGGGGTTTCATACCCTCAGGAAAATATTTATAACCATTACTTACCTCTACCGGGCCACAATACTAATCCGCGATGCTCTTACCCCTCAAATCGGCTCCTGATTGCTCCGAATCTAACCAAAACCAGATTAACATCATCAATATACGCCAAAGGAACACAACCCAATTGAAAACTATAAATTTATAAAAAATCTCGAAATTCGTCCAAACCCGAGCCCCGGGCCCACGTCTCGGAATTTGATAAAATTTACTTCACTAGAAACCTCGCCCTCCCACGATTCTACACATACCAAGAACACCATAATCGGACCACAATTGCCTACCCAAATCGCCAAAAGAATTTTCCTAAACCTCCTCCCATTTTTCCAAACTTTTTCTACTTTAATTCTTCAAATTACAAGCCTAATCCGCATCAAAATAGCATAGGAATAAGTTTTATAATTCGGGAACTTACCTCCACTGAAGACCCTCGAATTCTTTCTTCAGTTTGCTCTCAAATAAGCTCCAACCGCATGCAACAATGGAAGAATAACCAAAATTTCGCGGAGGCATTCTTTTATACTGTTCTGCCCAGTTAATCCGCACCTGCGGACCTTTCCTCGCACCTGCAGTCCCAGGTGCGCATCTGCGAAAACCCACTAACAGTCCAATTCTCGCACCTGCGATCCCTATTTCACACCTGCGACTTCGCATGTGCGTCCCATGCTTCGCACTTGCAGATCCCTCTTGCCTGGCCTATCTTCGCACCTGCGCAAGCTCCTTCGCACCTGCGGCTGCCCATCCACAGGTGCGGCCACACCAGAAGATTAACACCAACAACTTTTTGCTGCAATTTTCCTAAGTTCAAACCTCCGCCAGCAATCCGAAATCAATCTCGAGCCCCTCGGGGCCCCAACCAAACATACCAACACACCCCATAGCATCATTCAAACTTAGTCGAGCCTCCGAAACACCAAAAACAACAGGAAAATACCAAAATTACATTAAATTCAAACGTATGAACTTTGAAACTTCTAAATTTCGCCAATAATGCCGAAACCAATCAAAACACATCTGATTGACCTCAAAATTTGCACACATATCCAAAATGACATTACGAACCTGATTCAACTTTCGGAATCCCATTCCGACCCCGATAGCCTATTTTCCACTGCCGATCGGAAATCGCCAAAAACTAACTTTTGCCAATTCAAACCTAATTCTACACCGAACATCAAAACTTCATTTAGAACACACTCCTAAGTCCCAAATCACCAAACGAAACTATTCGAGCAATAAAATCCGCATTCCAAGGCCGTTTACCAATAAGTCAACTCCCAGTTGACTTTTTCAACTATTAAGCTAATTTAAGAGACTAAGTGTCTCAATTCTCACCACGACCACTCCGAACCCGAACCAACTGACCCAACACAACATAAATAGGATAAGCAACATATGATAAAGCAGAAACAGGGGAAACGGGGCTAATCTCACGGAATGACCGGCCGGGTCGTTACAGTGTAATTATTTGTATCAACTTGTAAATTTAGATTCTTAGAAGTTCATGATTTTTACTACCAGTTCTTGGGAAATTTGTAAAAGTTCGGATATTTCTTCATTATTTTTTGCCTATAATTTTGTTTGTCTTGTTTTGTCTGTCAATTGGCTTACCTAGTGCGTCGAGTTAGGTTCCATCATGACTAGTGATTTTTAGGTCGTGACAAAGATCCACAATCAACCCATAACAAAACTCATAACCAAAGCATAACTAGTTATGAAATGGTTATAAAATGGACGTCTTAGAAATTCGGGAAGGGCGTCGAGAGAAGGAGAGCTCAGTAGACAACTGAATCCATTTCAGAGCTTTTATTTTTTATTTAAGTCCGTTGTTCAGTTCTTTGAATTTTTGCCCAGTCATTATAATGGCTTTTGTTTTGTAGTTCCTAATAAATTTTAACTTTGAAAAATTACTATATATCCCGCTTTTAATTAAATATGGGGAATTATTCTTTTTGAAAATTTCTTTCTATTTTCTTATCTAATGGACATGAATATTTTCATTAGCAATACTAGCTCTAGTATGGAGTAACCTGTCATGTGTTGGGAGAATGACGGATCTTAATATTTTTATATAATAGTAAATTATTCCTCAATTCCACATGCCTGAGCTGAAGCTTTTTATTTAAATCTTATCTTCTTTATAGTAAGGTGTCATTTAATTTGTAACATTTATCTATTTCGTACCACATATTAACTTCTTACAGATTCTGTAATCGAAAGAGCGGAAGAAGTAATATAGTAAATTTGATATTTATAGATGTTAACTTCTATTTAGTGACATCTAGCTCTTGTATGTTAAAATTAATTTTACACTTATTTGTAATCGAAAGAGGCGAATATTGTAGTAATCAGTTATAACAAGTAGAGAAACTGAAAGGGGCTTACTAAAAAAGAGCATGCTTTAGTTCAAATATATACTTCTGGCTCTGTAATATTACTATTTTGTCGATTAATTTGTATAAATGAGAGGAGTGCAACAAAATTTTCAATTAAGTAATAATATGTGTTGGGATAAAAAATAGATGCACCTTGTCCCGTTGAGTTAAACATTGTTGCTGATGGTAGTGGAATTGATTGCGTATATCCTGAAATATGATATATATTGTTTCCTGCATGATAAAGATTTCTAATACGAGGATTGATATCCGGATAGTGCGAAAAAGTGGTGATATCGACATGTTTAAAAGAATTAACAAGATTGATCACAAAGTTTCCCATCATTGATGTAGTGGCAAACTGATTTTCCAAAGTTTGAAATAATGCATTCTGGCTGTTTCTTATTTCCGTTAATTATTTCATGAGTTATGTAATCTTGGTACCCAACATTGCATCTTTGACCATGTAACGACCTGGCTTGTCATTTCAAGAGTTGTAGCCCCGTTTTCCCATTTTTCTGCTTCTTTTGTGTTCTACAGCAGTTATATGTCTTACCCGGTTGGTTGGTTCGGGTCCGGGGTGATTTCGGAGTGAATTGAGACACTTAGTCTCTTAATTGAAAGTTTAAGTTGGAAAAGTTTACCGGATGTCGACTTATGTGTAAACGGCCTCAGATTTGAATTTTTATGGTTCTGTTAGCTTCGTTTGGTGATTTTGGATTTAGGAGTGCATCTGAAATGTGATTTGGAAGTTTAGAAGTTCATTAGTCTTGAATCCGCATGTAATCCGTGTTTTTGTTATTGTTTGCGGTGATTTGAGGGTTCGACTAAGTTCGTATTGGGTAATAAGACTTGTTGCTATGTTTGTTTGAGGTCTCGAGGGCCTCGGGTGTGTTTCAGATGCTTATCAAAATGAAATTTGGACTTAGGCAATTGCTGAGTTTTCTGGTCTTCTAGTGTTTCGCACCTGCGGTGGGGAAACCACAAGTGCGGACTCGCATGTGCGGAAGGAGGGGCGCAGGTGCGGTTCGATCAGTCTTTTCTATGAGCGCGAGTGCGAGATGGGGAGCGCATCTGCGCATCCACAGATGCGGAGAGGGAGCACAAAAGTCGAAGGGGCCATGAGCGAGAAGGATCGCACAAGCAGACAAGGTCTGCAGGTGTGCACACGCAGGTGCAACCACCTGACCACAAAACCGGAGCTTGTTATTTTAAGTGGAATCCGCACCTGTGATGGAATTTTCACCAGGTGCGGCATCGCAGATGTGACAATAGGTCCGCAAATGCGAAATCGTTGGGCAGAAAAGATCAATTTCGAGGGTTTGAATCCCGTTTTCAATTTTGGGACTTGAGAGCTCGGTGTGAGGCGATTTTTAGAGGATTCATCAAGGAAATTGTTAGGGTAAGTGATTCTAACCTGGATTGGACTATATTTCATGAATCTATTGATATTTTCATCATCTAATAAGGGATTTGAGTTGGAAATTTGGGGGAAAATGGTAGAAACATCCTAGGCGAAAGTTATGAGTTTTGAAAGGCAATTCGAGGTTGGATTCGAGTGATTCTTGTATGGTTAGACTCATTGTAACGACCCGACCGGTCGTTTTGCGTTATCAGACCCCGTTCCCCTAAATGAAACTTCCCATAGCGTCTTATTATGATTAATGACTTTCGGGGACTGGTGGTCCGGGATTCAGAGGTGTTTAGAGTGCTATAGGAACATTTGGTTCCTTAAGGCTGGCCTTTAAGGTCAAGTTTGACTTCGGTCAACATTTTTAATAAATGACCTCGGAATCGAGTTTCGACGATTGCGATAGCTTTGTATGATGATTCCGAACCTGGGCGTATGTTCGGAATGGGTTTCTGATGACCCGGGAACGTTTCGACGCCCAATATTGAAATAAGAGTTCCTTAAGTTCCTATTATGGTTTGGGATGTGTTTTTGCGTTATCGAGGTCTGAACGGAATTCTAAGACCGAGAATAGTTCCGTTATATCATTTATGACTTGCCTGCAAAATTTTATGTCATTCCGAGTAGTATAGGTCATTTCGGCGCGTTGTTAGAAAAGTCTAGAAAACTTAAAGTTCCTAAGTTTGGTTCTAGGGGTTTTGAGGTGTGATTTTGAGTTTTAGCGTTGTTTTGGGTGTTCTGAAGGCTCGAGCGAGTCTGTATTATGATTTGGAACTCGTTGGTATATTTGGACGGGGGCTCGGGTGGGCCCAGGTTCCTCCCGGACACCACACGAGGCCAAATAACCAGCTGCATTAGCTGCTGGTGCACCTGTACTGGTGTGACCGCAGGTGCAGTTGCCCAGTCGCAGGTGCGGGACCGCTCCTGCGGTCCCAACCTCTCAGGTGCGACCCCTAGTGGTCAGGCCAATTCTCGCAGGTGCAGATAAAATTCCGCAGGAGCGGAGCCGCATGTGCGGTCTCCACTCCGCAGGTGCGGGCCCAAGCATCCTAGTCCATTTTCGCAGGTGCGAGCCTTTGCTCACAGGTGCGAGACCGCAGGTGCGGAAATTCTGTTCAGACAGTGTATTTTTATACACGGGAATTAACTCATTCCCCTTATCTTCATCTTCTTCCTTGGCGCGATTTCCACCATTTTAGAGGGGCAAACGACTAAGTGATTGAAGGTGAGAAAATTCTACTCTAATATTAGTTTCATGCATGGAATACTAGCTTAATTAACTACCTAAATTAGTAGAAATTCAAGAATGGGGTAGTAACCTAGGACCTTCGATAATTTGAGAATTTACCTGTGAATTAGCTATGAAATCAAGTAGAAATTGTATAATAATGATCCTTAGGCTATGGGTGAGTGTTTTCTTCCATAATTTTTGGAATCCGAGCATGTGGGCCCGGGGTTGGATTTTAGAATTTCTTCAAGAATGGGAAATTTACTAAATGAGTAGGAGAATTTCCATATGTCCAGTATAAATTAATGAATTTGTATAACATTTGGCGAGTTTCGAGTCCTCGGGTGTAGAGTTCGGAGTTTCGGGCGCGTTCTTGGTCCGGGGAGTAGGTTCGACACGAGGTGAGTCTCCTTTCTAACCTTGTAAGTGGGAATTGTCCCCATAGGTGATTATAAATAATTGCATGTCCTTATTTGCGGGGGCTACGCACGCACGAAGTGACGAGAGTCCGTGCATAGCTACTACTATATTATGTTGGCTAGTTCTAGGACTCTTGAGTATGCTTATATGTGCCTTACATGTATTCCTAAACGTATCTTGAATTCCATATTATCCTTTATTTTTCATGAGAATATTAGTAAGTTGTGGTTCATAATATATTGCTTAGGTTCTTGCCTTAAAGAATAATCTCTGATAATTCCCAAAAAAAATTAATAATTTTATGTATGTATGCGGCACCGCGTCACATGTATGATTCGTGAGCGGAATAGCCCTAATATTATGTCAACCGCGTCGCATGTTCGATTCACGAGCGGGGTAATAGATGCATCTATGGTTCGAGCCGTTCGACCCTTGGTAGTGCACATTTATTTTTCCCGATGTTTCGGCCGTACATGTCCGGCCTAATATATGCTGTATGATTCACTGGAATTTGTTGTAATTGTACAAACTGGTTCATGTTAATAAGGGAATTTAGTACATTATGTGCTAGTGTAATTTGACATGCAAAGGTCAATACAACTATACTTGATGATTAATCTCCTTGTGATTTCTACGACTGTTATGCCTGCCTAGTTCCTATTAAATCATGTTATTTATAAATGTTGACCCTAGTAAGTATCATGTCTACCTCTTGTCACTACCTCTTCGAGGTTAGGCGGGATACTCACTGGGTACATATTTGTTTATGTACTCATGCTGTACTTCTGTACTTAATTGTACAGGTTCTGAGGCTGGTGCATCTAGTTATCAAACCGGATCTCGATTTTGATCTCAGTTGGAACCGACTTCACGGTGAGATGCTTCTCTTGACGATCCTTGGCGGCACCTTGGATATTTCTTTTTCTTATTTCCCGTCTATTCATTTCAGACAGTGGGATTGTATATTATGTTTCGTATATTCTGTTAGTATGCCCGTAGGACTTGTGACACTAGTTCCTGGCACACACGTAGTTGTTATTTTTGTGTACGGGTTTGTATATATACATTTTGGATCATTCCTCATCTTGACTGTTTTGATTAAAACTGGCTAATTATCCTTGTCAAATCACGTTTTAACTTTTAAAAACTGAGTATATTTTAAAGTGTTTAAACTAATAAGAAGGAACCTTTAGTAAATTAAGAGTCGGCTTGCCTGACCCCGCTGTTGGGCGCCATCACGACATCAGTTAGGATTTTGGGTCGTGACAAAATGGTATCAGAGCACTAGGTTCACGTAGGTCTCACAAGTCACGAACAAACCTAGTAGAGTCTTGTGGATCGGTATGGAGACGTCTGTACTTATCTTCGTGAGGCTATAGGGTTTTAGGAAAATCTCTCCTTATTTTTATTCTATCGTGCAGTCAATGGTTTGCTAAATTTTGTTCTTCTATTCTCTCACATATGGTAAGGACGCGTACATCTGTTGTTCCAGATCCGGGAGGGGCCGTTACCCCCGTTGTTCGCGGCCGTGGCAGAGGCCGGGGGAGGGCACCAGCCCGAGGTAGGGGACGAGGGCATCCCTGAGCTATTCCAGTCGTTCCACCAGAGGACCCCAATATAGAGGAGCAGGGTGGGGTGCCCCCAGCAGGTCTTGCTCCAGTAGATTTCATGACGGCACCAGGATTCCCGGAGATCATGGGCCGTATGATGCGATTCATGGACACTATGTCCTAGGCTGGTTTATTTCCAGCAGATCCTGCCACATCTTAGGTAGGATGGGGAGCCCAGACCCCTACTGCCCAGGCTGCAGGCCATACAGTAGCACTTCATTATACCCCAGGTACACTGCCCGTGGGTGGAGCCCAGCCAGTAGCAGCAGCACCTGAGCTCAGACCAGCTGCGGACGGCGATCCGCAGAAGTTACTAGATAGATGGACTCGATTTAAACCCCCCCCCCATATTAGGGGGTGAGAAGGGCGAGGATTCCCAGGACTTTATTGATAGGTGCAGGGACAGATTGCACAACATGAGGATACTAGAGTCCCATGGAGTGGACTTCACTACTTTCCAGCTTGAGGGTATGGCCCGCAGATGGTGGAAGTCCTACATCCTGGGTAGACCAGCAGGTTCCCCTACCATCACTTGGGAGCTGTTCAATCAACTGTTCCTTGACAAATATATTCCACCCTCCGAGAGGGAAGAGTTGCAATATCAATTGAGCAGCTGGAGCAGGGGCAGATGTCCGTGACAGATTATGAGACTAGGTTTTCTGAGTTGTCCTGTCATGCCCTTATGATATTTCCTACTGATGCTGAGAGGGTGAGAAGATTTGTAGCAGGGCTGTACTTAGGTATTAGGGCCAACATGGCCCGAGAGGTGGAGATGGGGACTCCCTATCAGCTTGTGGTCGAGATAGCTCGCCGGATTGAGGGTTATCGTTCGAGAGGTAGAGAGCAGGGTCAGCAGGATAAGAGGGCTAGATTTTTAGGGGATTTCAGAGGTGCCCCAGCATGGGTAGAGTTCAGTTCAGTAGAGGCCAGTCTGGAAGGCCTCCATATTTAGCTCCTCCACCACCTCTCTGTGGTGCTCCAGTGAGGCCCTATTTCAGCGCCATGCCAGAGAGTTCCTACCGCCCACCAGCCATTCAGGGTTCCTCAAGGGGGTATTCCGGTCATCAAGGGTCTTCTAATCCTTACTTCAGTGCCATGCCGAAGAGTTCTCACCGTCCCCTAGCTGTCCAGGGTCCTTCTTCAGCGAAGCAGGCCATGCCACTAGCTAGATGTTATGAGTGTGGGGATCCAGGCCATATGAGGAGGACTTGTCCTCGGGCTTCGGGGCAAGGCCATTCAGCAGGGCTATCAGCTTACATTTTCAGCACCGGCGGTTCATCCACCCAGAGGTGGAGGCCAGGCAGGGGGAGCTCTACCAGCCCCTATTCATGCCAGTGGAGGTCAGCTAGCTCCTGTTCATTTTGGCGGGGCTCAATCTTCCGGTGCTCCAGCTAGATTCTATGCTATCCCGGCCAGATCAGATGCAGTGGCCTCGGACGTCGTGATCACATGTATTATTACAGTATGTGGTAGAGAGGCATCGATGTTATTTGAGCCAGGACCCACTAATTCCTATGTTTCAGTCTTATTTTACCAGTTTCTGGATGTCCCTCGTGAGTCCTTGGGTTCTCCGATTTATGTGTCCACTCCCGTGGATGATTCTGTGGTTGTACACCGGATTTGTCAATCCTGTGTGATTTTGTTTTGTGGATTCGAGACTTGAGCGGATCTCTTATTTGCTCGACATGGTTAATTTAGAGATTATTTTGGGCATGGATTGGCTATCTCCTTATCATGCCGTGCTAGATTGCCATGCCAAGACAGTTACTCTAGCCATGCCCGAGTCGCCTAGGCTGGAGTGGAGAGGTTCCTTAGTTAGTACAACCAACCGGGTTATTTCATTCTTGAAGGCTCGACATATGGTTGAGAAGGGTTGTCTGGACTATTTTTCTTATGTGTGGGACACCACCGCCGAGTCTCCGATGATTGATTCAGTGACAGTGGTTCGAGAGTTTGCTGATGTATTTCCTTCGGATCTTCCGGGCATGCCTCCGGATCGTGATATTGATTTCTGCATTGACTTAGCTTCAGGCACCCAGCCTATATCTATTCCTCTGTACCGTATGACTTCGAAAGAGTTGAAGGAGTTGAAGGAGCAACTTGAAGAGTTGTTAGCTAAGGGGTTCATCAAGCCGAGTGTATCGCCGTGGGGTGCTCCAGTTCTATTTGTAAAGAAGAAGGATGGGTATATGCGGATGTGTATTGATTACCGCCAGTTGAACAAGGTTACCATTAAGATATCCTTTGCCGCACATCGATGATTTGTTTGACCAGCTGCAGGGTGCTCGTATGTTTTCTAAGATTGATTTGAGATCGGAGTATCATCAGTTGAAAATTTGGGCTTTAGATGTTCCGAAGACTGCTTTTCATACGAGATATGGACATTATGAGTTCCTGGTGATATCCTTTGGTTTGACTAATGCTCCAGCAGCATTCATGGACTTGATGAATATGGTGTTCAGGCCGTATATTGATTCCTTTGTCATTGTCTTCATTGATGACATGTTGATTTCCTCACGTAGTATGGGGAGAACGAGCAGCATCTGAGAGTTGTGCTCCAGACTTTGCGAGAACAGAAGCTATATGCTAAGTTCTCCAAGTGTGAGTTCTGGTTAGATTCCGGCATTCTTGGGGCATGTGGTATCCGAAGAGGATATCAAGGTTGATCCTCAGAAGATTGAGGCAGTTTAGAATTGGTCGCGTCCTACTTCAGCTACAGAGATCAGGAGCTTCTTAGGCCTAGCAGGCTATTATCGCCGATTTGTGGAGGTGTTCTCTTCTATTGCAGGTCCATTGACTAGATTGACTCAGAAGAATTCCCCGTTTCGATGGTCTGATGAGTGTTAAGAGAGTGTTTAGAAGCTCAAGACAACATTGACCTCAACACCAGTTCTAGTATTGCCTTCCAGTTCTTGGATGCATACAATATATTGCGACGCTTCGCACGTTGGCTTGGGATGTGTATTGATGCAGGAAGGGAGAGTTATTGCTTATGCTTCGCGCGAGCTGAAGGTTCATGAGAAGAATTACCATGTGCATGATTTGGAGTTGGCGGCAATTGTTCATGCTCTTAAGATTTGGAGGCACTACTTGTATGGAGTGTCCTGTGAGGTTTATACAGACCACCGTAGCTTGCAACACTTGTTCAAGCAGAAGGATCTTAACTTAAGGCAGCGCATGTGGCTTGATTTGTTGAAGGATTATGATATAACCATTCTTTATCACCCGGGCAAGGCAAATGTGGTAGCAGATGCTTTGAGCAGGAAGGCGGAGAGTATGGGTAGCTTGGATTATATCGCAGCAGAGAAGAGACCTCTAGACTTGGACATTCAGTCCTTGGCTAATCGCCTGGTGATATTAGACCTTTCAGAGCCTCGTCGAGTTCTTGCACATGTGGTTGCTCAGTCTTTGTTATTGGGGGAGATTAAGGCTCGACAGTATGATGATTGGTGTTTGGCTGAGCTACGAGAGACAGTGGTTCAGGGCAGGGCTAGGGAGATTATTATTGGCGAAGATGGTGTTCTGATACTTCAGGGCCACTTATGTGTTCCTAAGATTTATGTCTTGAAGGAGAGGATTCTAGAGGAGGCACACAGTTCTCGGTATTCTGTTCATCCTGGTGCTACGAAGATGTATGGTGATATGAAGCAGCATTTCTGGTGGAAGCGAATGAAGAAGGACATTGTGGAGTATGTGGCTAGGTGTCTTAATTTCCACCAGGTGAAGTATGAGCACCAGAGGCCAAGAGGCCTACTTCAGCAGATGCCCATTCCTGAGTGG
>ML424829.1:0-13202 GCA_005239525.1 Nicotiana knightiana
ATATATACATTATACCAATTAAACGAAATGCACTAAAATATACACATAGTATACTGGAGGAAATACGATTAAACTACTGTATTCATCTTGCATTGGTTACTTTCTTACCCTAAACACTTAAATATATAGTGCTTCACCTAAGACGCTTTTCCAGCCTCCATTTTTCTAT
The DNA here is from genome assembly GCA_005239525.1 of Nicotiana knightiana. Classification (NCBI taxonomy): domain Eukaryota; kingdom Viridiplantae; phylum Streptophyta; class Magnoliopsida; order Solanales; family Solanaceae; genus Nicotiana; species Nicotiana knightiana. The sequence goes on from ML424829.1 coordinate 170, forward strand.
CTTTATTTTTTTCTTCTTCTTCTTCATCTCTTATCTTTCTTAGGATTAGATTAAGGAATGGGGGATGGGAAGAGGAATAATGCTTTGAAAGTTTATGTTGTATTTTGTAGTAAGAGGCATAGATTATACAACTCTTGGAATCAATGTGCTCCTATGGTTACTGGTGTCAAGGGTAGCATCTTTAAGGCCTTCAAATCATATGATGAAGCCATAGCAGCATTCAATGAGTTTAGAAATGGATCTCATGCTGATAATATATCGGCATCGAAGGTGTATGTGATACTTCGTGGTAAAAGGCCCGGATTATACAACTCTTGGTGTGAGTGTGCTCCTATAGTTATAGGTTTTAAAGGAAGAATCTTCAAGTCTTTCAAATCTTATGATGAAGCCATAGCAACATTCAATGAATTACAAGAAGAAAATATTGATTGTGAAGAACCATCTTCAAGTTTGTTTGTAGATGAAAGTGGTGTAGGGATTGAAGGTGACAATGGAGAAAGTGTTATATCATCTGTGTTGTTAGCTGGAATGTTTGTAGGGATGAAGATATCATAAAATTGTTCAGTTTAATTATTAATAAGAGTATTTTTCCCCTTATGAACTGAATGTTTTATCTATATTGTTGGATCTTAATTGAAAAGTTCTAAGTGCCTAAGTGTTATTATCTACTGACTAGATGTTAAGTAGTTAAAAGCGTTAGATTTATTTAGCACCTGCTTTAATACTTACTACATTGATTCATGATATTCATTAGATTTTGGACACTGTCTGAAATGTTAGATGTACTTTTCATATTTGTTTGATTCTGAAAAATTGTAGTAATGTCAGATTTTGGATATTGTTGTTTCATCTCTAAAAAAACTCCTTCTTTTGACAAGAACTTGGGAGGTTTGCTTCATAAGTACTTCTTTCGTTCTCAACTATCTTTAAATTTTTTATATATTTCTTGACAATACATTTTCCTATTGTCCAAGATTGGTGTCATAAGTTCAATATGTTATATTAATTTGGCAAAAAATTGACCACCTTTGAAGGATTTAATTAATCTTTACAAATGTTACTCTTAGTACTTTCATTGCATTAGGCATCAAACGAACAATTGCAATATTGAAGACAATAGGGCTGTTTTGTTAACTTGAATCTAACGATCATTTAAGTAAAAACAAAAAAGATTCAAAGACATAATAATAATATCATTAATATGAAATTTCATGATAACATCACCAAAACATAATAAGATCAATAAAAACATCACCATAAGGGGTAGACAACTTCATAGACTATTAGAAAAACATCATCATAAGCAAAAAGACAACTCGAGATAAAACTTCATAATGCATGGACTACTCAATATTCTGGGTCACAGAGAGAGAGAGACTTGGTAGTCTGGGAGGCGGATTCGGTGTCAGTGATAACAATAATATAATTTCTCTTAGCTCCATTCTGGACAGATGGTGTGGGCATATAATTAAGCATGGTATAGAGTGAAGTTAGCGGATGCTCCTCCAACATGACACTTTTTAGGTAATCAATGCTTGAGTCATGAACCACCCTCTGAAGCAATTCATTAACCTCAGACTTCAGCTTAGTAAAGTCATGCTTAAGATCTTGGTACAAAATATTATGACTAACGGGTGAACCATGGAGTGGTTGTTCAATAGCTTTCTTGGTCGGAGTCCTATCCATCGTTATGCCTAAAAGTTATAGTAGTTTCAGTTTGTTTGTTTTATGTAGGGTTAGAATAATGAGAAAAATATATAGGGAGAGTTATAATAACTATTCCACTTCCAAGTAGGACTTAAAGTCTCTTTGTAGAGACTCTATGCAACCATTACATTTCCTAGTAGTCACATCCGCTCCTCCATGCATATATTACACTTCCCAGCAGCAACTTCCACTCCTCCATGCATCCATTACACTTCCCAGGAAATCCCTTCCACTCCTTCATGCAACCATTACGCTTCCTAGTATTCAATTTAACTCCTCTATGCACCATTACACTCCTCCATGCAACCATTACTCTACTCCATGAATACAATTAATTATAGAAGTTTGTCTCTATCCATCCACCTATATACAGATTTTGGATAATTTTTTTTTAAACATCTGCCATATAGTGGCAGTGCACTTCAGAGGTTTTATCTCATAGTCTTAACTTTAGATAACTTGCGTAATCCATGTAAAGATTATTTGATCCTTGTTTAGGTTTAGGTTTAGTTTTAGGTTTAGGTTTATGTTCTCTTTTGGTTTAGGTTCGTTTAGATTTTGGTGGTTGAATTCTAATTAATTACGGATCGATCTCCAAAATTTTGGTAAATACAATTTGTAATTTTCCATGTTGATTTTTCCACTTCTATATGAGAAAATTAATGTTGATTTTTAAACTTTTTTTTTAGAAAATAATCTTCCTAGTCTTGTTTTTGGTTGTAAAATGATAGAAAAGAAGAGGGGGTGTAACGACCCGGCCGATCGTTTTGAGAATTTAAGTTATGTTCGGTGGCATAAGGTATTGAACAACTTCACATTGTGTATATCGACCTGCGTGCACAGTTGGATTCAGTTGCCGGATGATTCGGAGTCGAATTGGAAGAAGGATTCTAGTTTTGGAAGCTTAAGCGATGAATTTGACCGAATTTGACTTTTTTTGTAAACGGCTCCGCAATAAGTTTTGGATAATGTCAACATCCGCAATAAGTTTTGGATAATGTCAATAGATCCGTATGGTGATTTTGGACTTAGGCGTGCGTCCCGATTTGGTTTCGGAGGTCCGTAGAGTAATTTGAGGCAATTCGGTGAAAGTTGAAAAAATTTGAAGTTTGGAAAAAGGAGAAGTTTGACCCACATTTGAATTTTGTGACAACAGGGTCGGAATGAGATTACGTGAGTTGGAGAAGCTCCGTGATGTCATTTGGGACTTGTCTGCAAAATTTGGCGTCATTCCAGGTTTGTTTGAGTGGTTTCAGCATGAGTTTTCGAAGTTGGAAGATGTGGAAGTTCATAGTTCAATTCATGGCGCTATTTGATTTTTTAGCGTTGTTTGATGTGATTTGAGACCTCGAGCGAGTCCAGGTTAGGTTATAGAACTTATTTGTATGTTTAGATGGGGTCCAGGGGGGCCTCGGGTGTATTCCGGGTGGGCTATGGCTTAATTCCTCTTATTTTTGAACTGTTGTTTTATGTCTTCTGGTGTTCTTCTTTGTGGTAGCGAACTGCCTTTCATCTTCGCAAAGTGTTGTTGCTGAGTACCTAGAAATCCTTCATTGTGTTCGCGATTACCCACCCGCGCTCGTGTAGGCCCTATTTCTTGTTCTTCACGTTCGCGCTCTTTCCCTCGCGTTCGCGAAGGGTTCTTTATGGACAACCTCACTTTTCTCTTCGTGTTCGCGAGCCTTCTATCGCGTTCGCAAATCACAACAGGCACCTTCCATTTTTCTTCTTCGCGAACGCGATCCCTTCTCCGTGTTCGCGGTGCATAAAGACCTGGGCAGAATATATATCTTCTAAATTGAGGGTTAGGTCATTTCTATCATATTTTGACTTATAGAGCTCGGTTTTGGGCGATTCTTGGTGGGGTTTTCAAGCAATTCGATTGGGTAAGTGTTCTTACCTAGAATTAAATATATTCCATAATTTTTTCTTTGTTTTTGTCATTTAATTTGTGTTTTGAGTTGAGGAAAATGTTGGTTTTTGAAAAAAATTTCTAAAATGAAAAATCATGATTTGAGGGATGAAATAGTATCAGAATTTGGTAATTTTTGTATGGCTTAACTCATAATGGAATGGGTGTTCGAATTTTGTAAAATTTGTTGGGTTCCGAGATGCGGACCTGAGGGTCAGATTTTAGGCCGACTTTTAGATTTTTGTTAAAAATTTAGACTTTATGATCCAGAATAGTTTCTTATAAGTTTTATTTGTGCATTGAAGTTATTTTAGTTGGATTTGAGCCGTCCGGAGGTCTTTTCACCCGAGAAGTTCATTTTAGAGTACCAGATTTTCGTCTTTGAGGTAAGTATCTTAACTAACCTTGTGTGGGGGAACTACCCCTTAGGATCTGAGTCTTTTATGTTGATTGTAGTCCGTGTACGTGAGGTGACGAGTGCGTGCTCGAACTTATTTGAGGGAAGTTGCCTTTTAGGATTCTTAGGTCCTTATATTCACCGTGTATGAAGTTGTTCTTGGTACGTTCGAGTTATTATTTGCTAGTTTCACCTCTACATGCTTTGATTAGAGATAATTGCTTTAGGATTCACCCTTACCATCTACTTGACCCTGATTTGACTTAACCGAAGGTTTTACCTCTTCTATCGTCATGCTATATTTTCATAACTGCTTATCCTTAATTGAAATTATTATTATTATCTCGTCCTATAATTGTTTAGTCTTAATTGGAGTTATGATTATCTCTTGTTGCTTACCCTTACTTGAATTGTTGAATATTTCTCGAAATTGCTCAACCTAAAAAGGAGATTAGATAACCTACATCTCAGTTGACTTGCCTTTATTTAGAACAATTTGACTCGTGTTGGCTTCTTATTTTTGACTTGAATATTGTGGAAACCGTTGCTACACTTTGTTTTGTTTTCCCTTGTTAAGCTGTTCTTCTTGCGCCTATCATTCTTTACTGTGGTTATTCCTTGTGAATGAGTTCTATCGTTCTTTGTGATTTAAAGTTCTTGAGTTGATTTACTCGCTGTACTTTGCATTAATGTCATTTTTGCTTTTGTACTTGTTGTGGTGAGGTACGAGGTTTCTGTCGTGTTATAGTTGTTATCTCTGTTGGTTGCACTGCATATTTAAATTGGGACTACAAAACGATATTCCGAGAGATACCCTTGCACTGTATATTTATTTTGGGACTACAGACGTATTCTGAAAGATCCCCCTGTACTGCATATTTATTTTGGGACTACAGACGTATTCCAAGAGATTCTTCGGTAGTGCATATTTATTTTGGGACTGCGAACGTATTTCCGGAGATCCCCAATACTGCATATTTATTTTGGGACTACGGACATATTCCGGGAGACCCCCCTATACTGCATATTTATTTTGGGACTACAGACGTATTTCGGGAGATCCCCCAGCACTACATATTTATTTTGGGGCGACGGACATATTCCGGGAGATCCCCGTGTACTGCATAATAAATTCGGGACTATGGGACGGGATCCTGATAGATTTCCCTGTTGATATATCTGTGTTCGGAGTTTTTAATCTTCTATGCTTAGGTGTCACGGGGTGACCTATACTCGAAGGATATTTAGTTGGAAAGTTGTATTTGAAAAGTATTTATCTTGAAGAAACTATGTTTGAAGAATATTTATTTGAAAGTATATTTGAAAAGCATTTATCTTGAAGAAACTATGTTTGAAGGACATTTATTTGAAAAGTATATTTGAAAGTCATTCACCTTGAAAGAACTATGTTCGAAGAACATTTATTTGGAAAGTTTATATTTGAAAAGTAATTACCTTGAATGAACTATGTTTGAAGGATATTTATTTGAAAAGTTTATATTCGAAGGAAGTATATTTCAAAAGAATTTCCTATTGGAAAAGGATTATATTCTAAAGATTTCAATATAAAAACTTATGGGTGAAATTTTACACTTGAAGGATTTGACTAATTAATTGGGGTTGTTGGCTAAGGCCTGATGTGGAAACTATTGCAGTGCTGAGTTACTACTTGCCCTTGCTGTATTGTAGTTTTCGGATTTGGGTTGCGTTCCGGCCCATCCTTCTGTGTCTTATTATGGTGTTCCGTTGTTATTTGTTGTCTTTCCTTTCTTATGGTAGTTTTTATGCTGTTAGACATATTGTGTAGTCATTAGATAGATGTCATGTTTCGTCATTCCTATGCTTATGCTTGTTCAGTTTATTAGACCAATGGGTGTCTTGACTAGTCCTCGTTACTACTTCACAGAGGTTAGTCTTGGTACTTACTGGGCACCATTGTGGTGTGCTCATACTACACTTCTGCATATTTTTGTGCAGATCCAGGTATTTATCGTTAGTAGCTGTGCGGATCATTGCTGAGGAGACTCAAGGTAAACCTGTTGCCGCGTACGCAGGCTTCGGAGTCACCTTCTTACTTTGTATTCAACTGTTTTTACTCCTTTCCAAATAGTTGTATTTAGAAGTTTTAGCAAACTCTGTAGAGCCTATGACTTGTACTACCAGTTTTGAGAAAATTGTAAATTATGTAAGATTTCTATATTGAGACTGCTAGATTTACTTTGTTATTGTTGTTATTCAGTAAATGTTAGGCTTACCTAGTCCTTAAGACTAGGTGCCATCATGATACCCAACAGAGGGGAAATTGGGCCGTGACAAGTTGGTATCAGAGCTCTAGGTTCATAGGTGCTACGAGTCATAAGCGAGTTTAGTAGAGTCTTGCAGATCGGTACGGAGACGTCTGTACTTATATTCGAGAGGCTACAGAACTATTAGGACAATTTCACTTCCTTCATTCCTATCGTGCGAGTTCATTGATCTTGAAGTTTGAAATCTATCATTCCATTCTCTCACAAATGGTGAGGACACGAGTTGCGGTTCCTGATGATGTTACCCCAAGAGCAGATGTCGCTAGAGTCATAGGTAGAGGCCCACGAGGAGCATGTGCTGCAGCGAGGGTACCTATCAGAGCAGTAGTGAGGAGCCAGCAGTAGTTCCAGTTGGGGTCACGTACCAGAGGCGCCTGCTGTTACCCTGGACTTCAGAAGACTTTAGCACAACTCCTTAGCATGTTGGTACATTGGCTCAGGCGAGGTTATTTCCGGTTGCACCAGTTACTTCACAGACCGGTGGGAGGAGTTCAAACTCCTGCCGCCCATACTCCAAAGCAGCGAGATCATGTTGGTAAGGTTCTAGGTGTCATGGCAGCACAACCTGTGGTCCCATTTCATCCCGTGGTTAGGGAGGCAACATCTGAGGAAGAACATCTTAGGCTTGAGAGGTACAAGAAGTTCCACCCTCCTAACTTCAGTGAATTGGCGTCAGATGATGCCCATGGTTTCCTGGAGGAGTGTCACCACATTTTTTGTACTATGGGTATTGTAGAGACGAGCGGGCTTGCTTTTGTCACATTTCAACTCAGGGGAGTGACTTATCAGTGGTGGCGGGCATATGAGTTGGGTAGCCCGGCCGATTCAGATTCACTTGCATGGGGTTAGTTTTCAAAAATGTTCTTGAGAGAGTTTGTACCTCAGTCCTTTCGAGATGCATGGCGCGTGGAGTTTGAGCAGCTGCGCCAGGGCACTATGTTAGTATTAGGGTATGCCGTCAGATTCAGTGAGTTGGCCAGATATGCACCTGCCTTGGTTGCTACAGTGAGAGGGCGAGTCCGTAGATTCATTGAGGGGCTCAGGCCTAATATTGAATTCAGCATGGCTCGAGAGTTGGAGTCATATGTTTCATTTCAGTAGGTGGTAGGGATCGCTCACTGGTTATAGGGCATGTGGGACCGGGAGCGGGAGGGCAGACGAGATTAGGAGAGAGAGTAAAGGGAGGCGAGGAGGCCTCGTAGACCGGAGAGATGTGCTGGTCCTTATTTTGGAGGCAGGGTACGACATGGTAGAGATTTTGTGAGTCAGCCAGTTCAACTTGCACTTCCGGCTTCGAACAATGTTTCAGGTGTTCATGGGTGTCAGAGTACTCGTATGACGCAGTTTCCACCGCCACGTCAGCTGAGAGGTTGTTTTGAGTGTGGAGATATCAACCACGTGGTGAGAGATTGTCCCAGACTTCGGGCAGGTGTGTCACATCAGGGTATTCGAGCAAGTAGAGGGTGCCCAAGAGGGGGAGGCCCAACCCGTTGATGTGTTTCATATAGTAGGCTGGAGGCCGTTGTGCCAGATGTTATCATACAAGTATTTTTTTTATACATAGGGGCACCATTTGTGTTTCATTATAGTTCTGCTGGTCGGGACGAGTTCCTTATTTGTTGCTTCATTTATGAGTGAGTTTCATGCTTTGCACTTTATTTTCGTGCTTGCTCCTGTTGGGAGATTCTATGAGTGGTAACTCGTGTCTATCGTTGTTTTTATTCATCATTGAGAGTGGTGAGACTAGAAGTGAGTCCCTATTTTTCATCATGGTAGACTTGATGTGATTTTTTTCTTGAGTTGGTTACGAGCTGTGATTTGATACTCTACCGGGGTGAGAGTTTATTGAGTGTTGTGATTTATTGGCAGAGCTGAGTTAGTGGGAGATTTCAATTGGTATGATATATATTCGATATGTGATTTAGATTTGAGGGCGATACCCTCGTGATCTCTTGTAATTCGATATGTTTGAACCGGGCTGAGTACCGCGGTGGAAGTTATACTAGGATGGGATCCTTGTGATTTGTTCATATGCTTTAATTCTTTCCTTGTTATATTATTTTTGTAGGTTAATATTGATAGAGGGTTGTGCATGTCGGGCTTGTTTGGTATTTCACTTGTGTGTTTCTCTTTTCATATTCAGTCATTTTCTTTCTGTGCTTCTTGAGTTATAGCTTGCGGGGTGTGAGCTCGGTGGTGTTAGTTGTGGCTTAGTGATTCGGGTTTCTAATTTTGAGGTCTTCGTGTATCTTTCATTATTATCAGTTTTATGGAGGTTTGAAACAAAGTTCTATCGGATATGAGGCTAATTGTCGGTGTTGGGTTGATTTCGGGCAGCCATCATGATCAGAAGTGTTATTGAAGGCCTATGTATGGTGTGTTATGTTGTGTGGTCGTAACTTGTGGGTGAATACATGAGTTGATGTAGTCGGTTGAGACTAATACCGGATATGGATTTAGAATCGGGTCTTTTGTAAAAGAATAGAAGGTGAAAATTTGGGGTAAGAGGCTTATCGGTGTTGGTAGAAAGGCTAAACTACAGTTGATATGGTGTCGTCAGACTCATGTAGATTAGGGTGACGTGGGATCACCTGCGGGTGTATGTTGTAAGTGTGCATTCAGTGACTTGAAGGCTTCGAGGCAATTCTTGGCACGTTCGAGGACGGATGTTTGTTTTAAAAGAGGGAGAATATAAAGACCCGGCCGGTCGTTTTGAGAATTTAAGCTCTGTTTGGTGACATAAGGTCTTGAAAAACTTCACATTGTGTATATCGACCTGCGTGCATGGTTGGATTCAGTTTTCGGATGATTCGGAGTCGAATTGGAAGTGGGATTCTAGTTTTTGAAGCTTAAGCGGTGAAATTTGACCGGAATTTGAATTTTTGTGTAAACGGCTCCGGAATAAGTTTTAGATAATGTCAAAATCTCCATATGGTGATTTTGGACTTAGGCGTGCGTCCGGATTTGGATTCGGAGGTCCGTAGAGTAATTTGAGGCAATTCGGCGAAAGTTGGAAAAATTTGAAGTTTGGAAAATGGAGAAGTTTGACCCACATTTGACTTTTGTGATAGTAGGGTCATAATTTAATTCCGAGAGTTGGATCAGCTACGTGATGTAATTTGGGACTCGTTTGCAAAATTTGGCGTCATTCCGGGTTTGTTTGAGTTGTTTTGGCACGAGTTTTCGAAGTTGGAAGATTTGGAAGTTCATAGTTCGATTCATGGAGCAATTTGCATTTTCAGCGTTGTTTGATATGATTTGAGACCCCGAGCGAGTTCGGGTTAGGTTATAGAACTTATTTGTGTGTTTAGACGGTGTCCCGGGGGGCCTCGGGTGTGTTCCGGGTGGGCTACGGGTCAATTCCTCTTATTTTTGAACTGTTGTTTTCTGTCTTCTGGTGTTCTTCTTCGCGGTCGCGAACTGCCTTTCGCGTTCGTGAAGTATTGCTGCTGACTACCTCGAAATCCTTCATCGCGTTCGCGGTTATCCACCCGCGTTCGCATAAGCCTCGTTTCTTGTTCTTCGCGTTTGGGCTCCTTCCCTCGCGTTCCTGAAGGGTTCTTTCTGGAAAACCTCATTTTTCTCTTTGTGTTCGCGAGCCTTCTGTCACGTTCGCGAAGCACAATTGGGCAGCTTCCATTTTTCTTCTTCGCGAACGCGATCCCTTTTTCGCGTTCGCGATGCATAAAGACCTGGGCAGAATATATATCTTCTAAATCAAGGGTTAGGCCATTTCTATCATATTTTGACTTATAGAGCTCGGTTTTGAGCGATTCTTGGTGGGTTTTTCAAGCAATTCGATTGGGTAAGTGTTCTTCACCTAGAATTAAATATATTCCATGATTTTATCTTTGTTTTTGTCATTTAATTTGTGTTTTGTGTTGAGAAAAATGTTAGTTTTTGAAGAAAATTTCTAAAATAAAAAATCATGATTTGAGGGACGAAATAGTATCAGAATTTTGTAATTTTTGAATGGTTGAAGTCATAATGGAATGGGTGGTCGAATTTTGTAAAATTTGTCGGGTTCCGAGATGTGGGCCCGAGGGTCTTATTTTAGGTCGACTTTTGGATTTTTGTTAAAGATTTAGACTTTATGATCCGCAATAGTTTCTTATGAGTTTTATTTGTGTGTTGAAGTTATTTTAGTTGGATTTGAGCCGTCCGGAGGTCTTTTCACCCGAGGAGTTCATTTTAGAGTACCAGGATGTCGTCTTTGAGGTAAGTATCTTGCGTAACCTTGTGGGGGGGGGGGGAACTACCCCTTAGGATCTGAGTCTTCTATGTTGATGGTAGTCCGTGTATGCGAGGTGACGAGTGTGTGCTCAGACTTATTTGTGGGAAGGTTCCTTTTAGGTTTCTTAGATCCTTGTTCTTGATACATTTGATTTCTTATTTGCTAGTTTCACCTCTACATGCTTTGATTAGAGATAATTGCTTTAGGATTCACCCTTACCGTAAACTTGACCCTGTTTTGACTTAACCGAAGGTTTTACCTCTTCTATCGTCATGCTATATTTTCATAACTTCATATCCTTAATTGAAATTATTATTATCTCGTCCTATAATTGTTTAGTCTTAATTGGAGTTATGATTATCTTTTGCTTCTTACACTTACTTGAATTGTTGAATATTCCCTGAAATTTCTCAACATAAAAAGGAGATTAGATAACCTACATCTCAGTTGAATTGCCTTTATTCGGAACAATTTAACTCGTGTTGGCTGCTTATTGTTGACTTAAATATTATGGAAATCGTTTCTACACTTTGTTTTGTTTTCCCTTGTTAAGTTGTTCTCCTTGCGCCTAACATTCTTTACTGTGGTTATTCCTTGTGAATAAGTTCTATCGCTCTTTGTGATTTAAAGTTCTTGCATTGATTTACTCACCGTACTTTGCATTACTGTCATTGTTGCTTTTGTACTTGTTGTGGTGAGGTACGAGGTTCTGTCGTGCTATAGTTGTTATCTCTGTTAGTTGTGCTGCATATTTAAATTGGGACTACGGAATGATATTCCAGGAGATCTCCATGCACTGCATATTTTTTTTTAAAGCAATCCACTAGGCAGTGCCTAGGGCTAGTTTTTATTTATATATAGTAAAATAAAACAAAGTAACATGTCGTCTTGCACTGTGCAAAATCATAATTTATGCCTACTACATAGATCCTATTATCAACTTTGGTCTCGAGCATCCCAAACTTGATATTACACCTTGAAATACTAATACTATGAACACTAGTATCTAAAATTTGTATAAAAAATAGGTAAGATAATCTGTAAACCTTGTTGCCATGATGCTCCCTCAAAGTGTGCTGCTCGATCCATGTGTAGTTCATAACCATTGCCATTGCTGAAGTAAGATCCTGTGTATAAATCTGCATTGCATATCCAGTATGTTGATCTTCATTGCATATCAGTATGTTGATCCAGTATGTCCTTCGATCCCATTTGTGGCAATCAACTGCTTGCTTTCCGTGTCGAAATCCAGTATAAATCTGCATTGCTTGTGTGTCTTCCATAGTTAGGCTTAGCATGTGTAATCTCTTTGCTTTCTCATACTTATGCATGTCACCTTTCCTTCTTCCAGGGAATGAGCACCTAGTGCTAATACCACCCTTGGAAGTCGTAGTGAGTGACAAGGTATGAGTACAATATCATTTCCAGTTGAGTCAATGCTATTGCCTACCCTGACTGTTTTTCCAGTGAATCTTGCAAGGCANTTGGTTATGCTTTTTTGGGTTGTATTTGATTTCCCGGATAAATATCATACGGTCCGGTACCGGCTCCGTACCAAGGTGTCCGGCCTAGACCATGGCAGGCGATAAGATAGGCACGACTGGAATTCCAGTTTAATTGCCATAAAATGCTAAAAAATGTAACTTCATCATTTCGAAGCGTTTGTTATGGTTACTTGTATTGTATTTGATGTCCTGGAGAAATATCATGCAATCCCGTACCGGCTCCGTACCAAGGCGTCTGGACTGGACCATGGCAGGCGATAATAGAGGCACGACTGGCGGATTTCCAGTTTAATTGCCATAAAATGCCAAAAAAATGTAATTTGATCATTTTGACGCTTTGGTTATGGTTCCTTGGGTCGTATTTGATGAACTGGAAAAATATCATGCAATCCAGTGCCGGCGCCGTATTAAGGCGTCCGATCTAGACCATGGCAGGCGATAATACAGGCACGACTTGCGGAATTCCAGTTTAATTGCCATAAAATGCCAAAAAATGTAACTTGTTCATTTCGAAGCATTGGTTATGGTTACTTGGGTCNATGCCAAAAAAATGTAACTTGATCATTTCAAAGCGTTGGTTATGGTTCCTTGGGTCATTTTTAATGTCCCGGTCAAATATCATGCGATCCGGTACCGGCTTCGTACCAAGGCGTCCAGTCTGGACCTGGGAGGTGATAAATACGGGCACGACTGGCAAAATTCCAGTTTACTTTCCCTAAAATGCCAAAAAATGTAACTTGATAATTTTAAAGAGTTGGTTATGGTTCCTTGTGTTGTATTTGATGTCCCACACAAATATCATATGATCCGGTATCAGCTCCGTACCAAAATACATACACGACTGGCAGAATTCCAATTTAATTGCCATAAAATACCAAAAAATGTAACTTGATAATTTTGAAGCATTGTTTATGGTTCCTTGTGTTGTATTTGATGTCCCACACAAATATCATATGATCCGGTATCAGCTCC
>MDKJ01058021.1:0-15780 GCA_005239525.1 Nicotiana knightiana
GCACATAAAATGCAAGGTATATAATGCTTAAAATCATGAATTCTAGCCACGCATCAATAACACTTATATTGTAACTTCTACTACCCCAACTCCTAGCTGAATATTTCTCGAGGATTACGATGTCGTATCTGAGAGACTGAATTTCCTATGGGTTTCACTACGTTTATCTTGCATGATCTACTGATTTGTCTGTATCCTCCTATCTATCCATAACTAGGCTCTTCCTGAATCAAGTACAGACTACCCGTTGGTCCACTCTCATATCTGTATTTTATTTAGCACCTCTTGGGTTATGTGCTTTGTCTTATCTTACCTCTCATACGGGATCCTTATGTATCAAGTGTTCATTCCCACTTATTTATCAATATCATCGAGTGCAAAACCCTTATTGATTCTCCCCGGCGTCATGCTTGCATAATGTTTTGGAGTCATATTATATCTATAGGATCTGAATAAATGCAATTTCATTTCTTTCACCTTTTTACCGAATTCTTCCTTTACCATTAGATAGTTACCTCTTCATCTTTGGCATTTTTTCCCCACATCTTCACTGATATATTACTCGCTTTGCGGTAGCCCTTCTACTCCAAGGATATTTGAATTTCTTACGCACAAGGGTGACACCTGGTGTAACTTGCACATTTAGTCCCTTAAGCTTAACTTTGCTCATAGTGCATGCTTTGGGAACGTCTTCGTAGATAACCTTTAAAGGTTATTTTTCTATTGTTCATTATAGTATTGTCGAAACACGATCTCTAAAACGATGCGGACTATTATCAATTCCTTCGGTCCCTAATTCATGTTCAGTTTATCTTGTTTACTAGCCCATACTAATTTCTATTACTTTGAGGGTCTCACTCTTCCTTCTGTTAACCACGTTTAGGTCACCAAATCATTTCTCAAAATGAGGGTATGGCTTTATGTCTTATACTTTTATTGTCTCACGGCATGTCTCCTCTTGTCTTTTCCTTCACTTGACTATAGACTCTATCATCCTGTTATATTTTGATTTACCGTTATCACTCATTTATCACATCTTACTGATAATGCTTCATTTACTCTCTTCTTGTTTCTATGCTAACATTTATGTCTATCTCTTTATTCTGAAAACTCCAAAAAAACATTCTTTTCATTTAGGCCCCCTTGCTCCATCCACTGGCTTTTCGGGTTGCCTAACATTCTCTCTCTACTAGATATGAATGCCACACTAAGGTAATATTTATTCTTTCTAGGATTCCAGTGCCTGTCTTTGAACATTCTAGTATTTATATCTAGTTGTATTATTCTAGAGTGCACCATCTGGCTATCTCCCAATGAGAACTATTACTATGTACTGCACTACCCTTCAAAAGTGTTAAATAATAATAACAATCCATCCACAATTTTGGGTTACTCTAACCCCAGCTGGATCCTGATATCCTATCCTTCTCTTGAATTATGTCAGTTAGCTCCCACATGGCATAATTGAGATGGGTATGGACAATTGTAGATATCTCTGTTACCGTTGAAAGTAACTCAAAATGCTTATATTTCTCTGCCTGAATTATAAATACCGATAATCATTATTAACTAGGTACCTCGTACCCTTTTTCACCTTGCTCCTTTCACTTGTTAAAACTTGTATCTACCTTCTGATTCTCTCGTTATTTTTTTTACCATATGGGTGGATAGATATACATTCCTTATGGCTCCTTACCAAGAAGCTTAAACGTCTAAGTATACACATAATCTCCTGAAGACCTCATATTTACTCATCATAAGCATGATGCAAAATCGAGTTCCTCTGTCTCAACTCTTCCACAGCCATATTCAATCTCTTACCAACTGTCTATTTGGATGAGGTACCGTTGTATTACAAATAAAGTAGAATTCAGAAGTTTGAATTCTTACAACTGAGCTCTACCACACGATCTACATTAAGAAGAAAGAGTGACAGTCCCAAATTCCATGTAGCCTCCTGTTTATAAGTGTGGTGCAAAAACACACCCATAAACAAGACTCTACTAAACACAGCTTGTAGACATCCCTAGGACAGAACTGCTCTGATACCACTTCTGTCACGACCCAACTTATGGGCCGTGACGGGCACCCGGTACCTTACTCAACCGAGTACCGATATAACATATTTTTCTTATCATACTATCATGGGTATATGGGCCAGAAGGGCCGTCATGAGATACCAAGAATAAAATATAAGTGCATACTAGACACAGGATGACCCAACATTATATAGAAATTTACAAATGTGACATACGGGCCTATAGGGCTGACATGATCATTTGTAAATTCAAAACATAGGCTGACAAGGCCATACAAGTATCCATATACCTGACATCTGTCTACAAGCCTCTAAGACTACATAAATGTCATATAGGTCGGGATATGGCCCTGCCATACCAGTCAATACATATCCCAATCATACTGACCAAATAGTCAAATCCGGAGCAAGTGGAGTGCAGCAACATCTTACGCTGAGGTGATAACCTACTAGGATCACTGTCAACCTGTCTATCGGGACCTGCGGACATGAAACACAACGTCCCCAAGAAAAATGGACGTCAATAGGAATAAAGTACTGAGTATGTAAGGTCGAAAAACATAAATAAGAACAGTAATGTAAAGAGATATATAAGAGATACAACATGTAGCATCTGAGTGCCTCTAAGAGATAGTGACATGAAATGCTTGATACATATATATACATAATCTTTTAAAAACATCCGCCTCTGTGAGCATCATCATCATCATCATATCGTACCCGGCCTCAAAGAGGACTCGATAAAAATGTACCCGGCCACGTGGAGCTCGGTAAAATCCAACTGATCAGTGGTTGCACAATAGGTGTTGTACTCGGTCGACTATAGCGCGACTCGGTAGAGTAAAATAGATACTATATATAATGCATGCTGGACTCCTAGAATCACGCTCTAAACCTTTTGGAGTGACGTAAGGTAGTTGCACCTTCTATTAACATTATGGACATCATACCATGAATATGAACTTCACTAGGATTCAAGGATTATACATACTTTCTTATAATAACTTTGTAAGTAAAGAACAACATTGACCACCTTAGTTGCTAGGAGTATATTCATTATGAAATAGCGTATCGTTTATGTTCGTTTCACTTTAGATCATGCCAAAAGATGGAAGGAAGAGCCTTAACATACCTTAACCAAGTTGAGTCCTTAATACCTTATAAGAAACTCTTCAAACAAGTCAACTCAATCTATCATATCATAAGGAGATTCAAAATCAGTGTTGAGCAAAGGCTAAGTCTGTAACTTAAGTTAGTAGCTCGTTTACGTAAATTCGGGCAGAATCTCCCTTGTAACAAGGCCCTCCTCCAATACCATATACCAACAATACCAAAAACAAACAATAAAAACATGTATGCATTATTTCCCAACCTTATCTCCACCATAATATATCACAAAACAGCATATACACCCTAATCACTTCATACATGAAACGACAACAAAAGTAGTGTCAAACAACCTTAAAAAAGTAACGACGAACAACCAGACCAACATTCCATCATTATGTATTGTTTTCCCACACCTTGTATCCTCTAAAACTCCATAAAACATCAGCACAAGAGGCCAACACGAAACAGCCCACAAACAGTCCACTACAAGTCAAATAATTCGAACTCACGGCTTCCGATCACCGTCCCGTGAGTTCTAACTATTAGGAAACACATTTATCAACCTTCCTTGATATTTAAACACTTAAATACAGATATTAGACGTTTCTTAACTAGTAATTAACTTCCAAAACTCTAACTACAAAGAAAAAAGAGAGGCGGTATAATGACACTTACGTCGTAGGGATCGGTTTGATGTTATCGCTTCTTGATTTCATGTGTGGGATGATAATATTCTTTGGAACCATAGAAGAGAGCCTAAGGATATTTTTACGGGTGTTTTATGGTAGTGTTATACTTAAAGATGAAGAGAAAGCCGACCTAAGACTTATATATATCAACTTTGGAAAAGTCAAAGAGGTGCTAGCTTGGCACCCTAGCATTAGCCCATCTTCTGACGCTTATATCTTTTTATCCGAATGTCATATGAATGAACGGTTAAGAGCGTTGGAAACTAAATTCCAATTTCAATTTGGTATATAATATGTCCCAATAAGACCTCATATAACACACGAAATGTATTGCTCAAAAAGCTTTAGTAACCCACATACTTGTCATTTATGATGTCTGCGCAGTCTTGCGAAACTGCAAATATCTCTCTACTCCTATGTCGTATAGATGGAAGTTTTAATACATTAGAAACTAGACTCACAGATATTAAATTTGGTTGGTATATCATCCAATAATTCCAAGAATATTGGGAGAAAAGCTCAGTTACATTTGAACTAATTTTCAGCACATTATGAATGTAATTTGTGAAGACCTTTGCCAACTTTTGTTCCAAAACTTGCTTGACTTAAAAACGTAGCACACGAATATCATAAGACAAACATAACTCATAGAATAACCTCCTTATCATGTAATGAATCATAGTCTCACCCTAAAGAGCATATTATAACATTCCAAACTCGTCTAATTTCGACGAAACTTATTTTCTTCAATTGGTTTAGCTTCTAAGCTTTCCAACCCTCTTGGTACTCATTATTCATGATCGTAAATATTTGTAACCTCCAAGGTAACATAATTAACTTACTTTATGTACTTTCAAAGACGACCTCATTTTTGAGCTTAAATCAATTGACTTACGACGTACTCTCACGTACAAAATTGTGGGGTGTAACATGAGGGCCAGTAGATGTTAGTTCGAACAGGGTCGAACATAGAGTAAGTTTGACTATGGCCGAGGTCCAATAGGTGTTGGTTCGTACGAGGTCAAATATATTTAGCTATAGCCGAGGTCCAGTAGGCATTAGTTCGAATAAAGTCAAACATATCATACGTTTAGCTATAACCGAGGGCCAGTATGTGTTAGTTCGAATGGAGTCGAGCATATCATATGTGTAGCTATAGCCGAGGGCCAGTAGGCATTAGTTTGAACGAAGTCGAACATATCCTATGTTTAGCTATGGTCGAGGTCCAGTAGGCGTTAGTTCGAACGAGGTTGAACATATCCTATGTTTGGCTATGGACGAGGGCCAATAGGCGTTAGTTTGAACGAGGTCAAACGTATCTTATCTAGGTGCGGAATTTGTCGACATTGTGAATTTTTAAACATTGTTTCCTTGGTCTTACATTTGGAGAAATAGAAATAAACTTCATGCATTGTTGCTTTGTTCATATACTTTGGAGAAATTTACAAATTTTCGGGCATTGTCTAGCATTTCAGTCCCAGTCCCGGTCTATCTAGTTCCTTTATTGGTCGGCCTAGAGAAGGTTTGAGAGGTCGATCAATGAACTAGTCGTCCTGAGCCTCCCCCTTTGTGTACTTTGGCTTGAGGTCTCCCCTTTGTCGCATCGTTAAAAACCTCCTTGAGAAAACCCAATTAGGAAAAAACTAAAGTGAGGGAAAAAAGAGTACGACTTGGGGAACGCCTTATCTCTTAGAAGTTGAAGTACTTGAGGTGAGTGATATTCCAGTTGTTTGATAGTAGCTTTCCTTCCATATTTCTAGTTGGAATGACCCTTTGTTCGCTGTTGCCGTGATCTTGTACGGGCCATCCCAATTTGTTCCTAGTTTGCCTTTCCGTGGGTATTTGCTTGCTTGTGTTTTAGCTTTAAGCACGTAGTCCCCGAATTTAAGTGGCCTGACCTTTGATTTTTTGTTATAATGGCCTTCTGCTTGTTATTTTTGGGCGATAGTCCTTATGTGGGCCATGTCTCTTCGTTCGTCAACTTCGTTGAGCTCCTGCCTTCTAGCTTCATCGTTCCTCGGCCTGCTCTCGTGGGAGTATCTTAGGTTGCGCTCCCCAACTTTGACCGGTATTACTGCATCAGTCCCATAGACTAACGAGTAAGGCGTCTCTCCTGTGCTGGTTCTCAACGTTGTTCTGTAGGCCCAGAGTACTTGTGGTAATATTTCCGGCCATAGCCCTTTGGCGTCTTCGAGTTTTATCTTCATGATGTTCAGTATCGACTTGTTGGAGGACTCCGCTTGTCCGTTTCCCGTGGGATTGTATGGCGTTGAGAGTATTATCTTATATGCAATTTCTCAAGAAACTTAGTTACCTTTTTTCTGTCAAATTGGGGTCCATTGTCGCAACTGATCTCTCTAGGGAGGCCAAACCAGCATACGATGTTTTTCCATATAAAGGCGATCACTTCCTGTTCACATATTTGGGAGAATGCTCCTGCTTCTACCCATTTAAAGAAATAGTTAGTCGACATCAAATGGAATCGCACGTTACCTCGTCCTGCCGGGAGGGGACCTACAATGTCCATTCCCCATTTGATGAACAACCAAGGGGAAGTGACTGAGTGGAGATGTTCGCCTGCTTAGTGAATCATTAGGGCATACTTTTGGCATTGCTCACATTTTTTCACGAAGTCCCGACCTCTTTTTTCATGGTGGGCCAGTAATACCCTACCCGTATGAGGCATCTGACCAAAGCCCGTTTGCCGGAATGATCTCCGCAATGGCCTTCATGGACTTCTTCAAGAACGTGCCACGTTTGATTTAGGCCCAAGAATTTCACTAGAGGGCCACTGTTAGGGTGTACATGGACCGGGTTGGTTCGGTTTTTATTAAAACCAAACCAAACCAACTATATCGGTTTGGATTGGTTCGGTTTTGTCGGATTTTTTGGGGTTTTCGGGTTTTGTGTTACTTTAATATTATTTCAATCTTACTTTGTTAAATTTTTTATAAGTAAATATATGTTTAGTAAAAATATAAAAATTGACAAACATATTATCTACTAAAATATTCTTATGGAAGAATTTTCTTCATAACACATAATACTTATTTTTTAAGTCACCTGGCAATAATGTTTCATTGATGTACACTTTCAAGGTTAACCGAATTTAGTAATTAAACGTAAAAATCAATATGATAGCTAAATAATAATAATAATAATAACTTCAAATTGGAAAAATATATAAGAATTTAATATATCTTAACATTTGATATGAATATGAAAAATAAAGAGATTGACGCATTTCAGTAACACTTGATGAGAAAGTGATCATACAACCCATTGTTTAAGGTTAATAAATATGTAGCACTTCATATACTATTAAATATTATGTCCCGCAAGAGAATACCAAATATTTCTTGACATTTTTAAAGAAAATTCTATATAAAATATTAAAAGTATATATAAAAATTATATATTTATATGTCGGTTTGGTTCGGATTTTTTTACTCAATACCAAACCAAATCAAACCAAACCTAGTCGGATTTTTAATCGGCCTGGTGCGGTTTTCCGGTTCGGTTTGTAAACCCCTAGCCGCCGCATGTTCTCTTATACAGGTCGTTGTGGATGATGTTGTACCTGGCTGCTTGCATTCTCAGTTTCTTGGCCTCTTTTTTATCACCTGGGAGTATGTCGTCCTGTAAGTATGTAACAATACAGTTGTACCAGCCCCAAGTTAGATTTATGGTTCTTACCTCGATTTGGTCTATCGATGAGTTGAGGAGGTGGACTACAATTCTATCTACGGTTGCAATGTTTTTGGTGGCCGCGGCTAATTTAGCAAGGTCGTCCGCCTCGGCATTTTGTGCTCCGGGGATCTAGTCGAGGTGGCATTTGTCGAACCCGGGTGTTGTTGCGCCCCCTTTTTCATCGGGGAGATCGGGTTTATGACATTCGGTTGAGAACACTGTTTCCTTTTGGGAAAAGGGTTTGTGTTTTTGAGAGTCGCCACCTAACAATTTTTAAAAGTGTGTTAGGACACCAAAGGGGTTCATTTACAACTACATTGTTTACCAGAGATAGGGTAAGGGCTTGAAATTATCCTAAGGGGAAGGTGTTAGGCACCCCTCAGGATCCACAAGTATGGTTCCCCACCAAACAGCTTTTGTGAATATGTACGGCTTAGCAAACAAACAAATAAAGGCTCAAATAAGAGGGGATTTAAGTCTTAAGCATGCAGATGTTTGAAAATAGTAAAGAAGATTAGATTTTGAGTGATTACAATCTAAGCATATAAAGGGTACCCTAGGTTTATAATAATATGGATCACATCAGTACAATACCCGGTAATCACTCCTCAAAGAGGGGCTACACATGGTATTAGCGTACTAGTCATCATATCCATATTCTACCCTTTCCCACCCCGTGAAAGTAATTAAATCGAGTGTTGGTCTCAACCTCTATTGCATGCTGTTACCCGTCCCTTCCTATCAGTCCCAGAGGAATTTAGGACTTTTATCCTATAAGGGAGGTCCTAGGCAGACCCTCAAGTTTGAAGGTAAAATACTAAGGCGATAGATAAGAACAGGTAGGACTGCAGATAAAGGGAAATCATGGAAAGCAGATAAAGACTCAAGTATTCCTCCACACACAGTACACATAAACAACATGTCTCATACACAGTTAAGGTCTTTTGATTCAGATCCTAAAACATGGTATCTAAATGATAATAACAAAGAGGCAAATTTCCAATTTTAGCAATTTAATCACCTAAGGCTTGCCTAGGCAGGGGACAGTATATACTAATTGTTTGAATTGTTAGAGGGAATATTGCAAATTATTACCTACACATGCTGTTCAAGGTGTTCAGAGCTCAGAATTATTACCAGTTGATTGCGAGAATTGAGTGAAGTTGTTTTATTCCTTTTCATGCATCAATAGGTGTATTTAAGCGACTAAGATGCAAACCTAAAGACATGGTATCTAGTGCACAGAGATGCAGAATGATGCAGAATCAGAAGCCTAAACATGATCTCTAAATGCACAAATATTGCATTGTTTAGGAGTGTTGTTTATCCTAAACAAGATCTCTAAGTGTACATGGCAGCGTAGAGCATGATTGTAAGATATTGGTTATTAGCACATTTTAGCACAGGACTTTCGAAATGAGATGCCAATAAATGATGAAAACAGTAAGTATAAGGTCTAGGGAACATGGTCTCTAATGGATGATCTTGCACATATGAGTCCTAAGCATGGTTTCTATTGCGCAAATAGGGAATAAAATCTAATAGCATGGCTTCTACCCACTAATAGCTATAACATGCATATTTACCCCTCCCTTTTCACTATCCATCCCCAAAGAGCTGTTTACAACAATTATTACATGCCATTTGCATGAATTACATAACTGAATAATGAAAAGAAGAATTTATACTATACGGAGCCTACTGATAGGCCCAGCATCTCCAGAATGCCTCATTGCTATTCTATTCACAACCTTTCACATGATTCAGGTGTGTCAGAGTTCCCTAAGGATCTCAAGGGATCCCGGGCTGTGCTCACACCCAGATTTCATTGCCAAGATAGAGTAAGTGCAGGGTGGAAGGGACAACTCTAATATGTCAGAGTTCAGAGGGATCTCATAGGGATCCCAAAGCAGTCACACATTAAAGGGGCAGAACCTAGACTTCTAAGAGTATATGTGAGAGTGCTTGACATAGTTTTGAGGGAGTTGAATTGAAAAACACTTTAAGAAAATAGCTTTTGAAATAAGTTTTGAAAAGAAGCAACAGAAGATTTCATTCTAACAGTTTGAAAGGGAAGGGGACAGAACAATCAGAGTAACAACTAAAAAACAAACACAAAGCAAGAACAAAGTAATTTCAACATACACAAACAGGGAAGAAGGGAGTTGGGGACAAATAAGACACACATAGGTATAGATTTGCATACAAGTTAGCACCAGAGAAGTACTAAGGTATTACATAACTTAACAACCACATAAACAATTTCTTCATAAAGAGATTCAGGACAGAAACTAACATAATCAAATTGAGGGGGGGTGCTAGGAGAGATAACATGCTGAATCTAAGGGAGGATAGGACAGTTTAGCAATCATACTAGTAAAGTGAAAGTAGACATGCTAATTACAAGGTACACAACTAGACCACAAGTAGAAGCACAAAAGGAATAAGAGAAAGTTCAATACGAACATAAACATGTTGTTTTGAAGCTTTAAGTTAAACTGAAAACATACCAGTTAAAGGAGAATAAATGCAGAGTAAAGAGCAATAGAGTGTATAATACTCAGTCTTGGCTTGCAGCCGACTGAGAATAGCAAATAACCAGCAAGAATAACAAGAGAATATGTGTGTGTAAGAGAGTTCAGAATAATATTTTTTGTTCGTGTCTTAGACTGTTTAATGAGAGTAGTATATATAATAGTTTGAAGCTAGGTAAAATAAGGTAAGAATCAGACTGTCCAGTAATTATGGAACTCAAAAATCAATTAGTATAAAATCAATACAAGTACTCCTTTAATTAAGAGAGTTAATTTCAAACGGTCAGAATAGGTAGCAAGTAAGGAAAGAAATCATGTGCATCAAATAAGGAAAGACTTCAAATACAGTAAGAAATTGGGGTCAGGTTCATAAGGTCTTAATTAAGGAAATAATGTATGAATCAATTCACAATGTAGTCAGTCATGTAATAAGGCAAGAAATAAACTAAAGGTTGGAAATTAGTGAATATATTATCACAGGAAATCAATTAAAGAAAATCAATCACAGGGAAATTCAAATAGGAGTAGTAAAGATTTAGGAATCAACACAAATTACACGGAATAAACACATAATGGGCGAGAATCAGAAACACTAGAAATTAAAATAGGGTAAAATCATACGGAATTAGGGATTTACATAGAGCATAACATGAATTACTGAATAAGCATAATACAAGTAGGATAAGTAAAGATTCAGAGGTATCGATGAACAAAAAATGAGTAGAACCACATAATAAGCAAGGATAATAGCAGCCGGAAACCCTAAAAAGCGAACATGGGGTAAAAATCACGAGATCACAGAGTATTCATGAGAACATAGTGAACATAATAGAATATGTAAACCTATTATCGAAAACAAACTCAGAGCCACAGATTAATGCTAAGAATTTGGGGGGTTTTTAATCAAATAACTCAGACACAAAGGGTAAAAGCTCAAATAAAGCTTAAATATAACGAAAATCATAAGATAATACTTAAAATTTGAAGGAAAATCATTTTTGAAAAGAGGTTTGAAAACTATAGTTTTAAGATGAAGAGTCACTTCATAAAAATCGGAAAACCCTTTTTGAAAATACTAAAAATAGCTCGGAATAAGCCAAGATCTGTTATAGATCCATGAAAATCAGAGACTGATAGTTAGGGTTTCATAGAGACAACTCAAAGACAAGGAGAATCGGCTAAAGAACCATTGGTTCTAGCCGGAAATGAAGAAATCTTACTCTGACGGCTGTAGATGGATGAAGATGGAATGAAAGGCCATAAGTGGGAGTTGGACCGCTCCATGTTCTCTTAAGGGACTCAAGGTATCATCAGACCGGCATGGGGTGAAGTAGGGGCCAGGATATGATGATAGGACATAACTTCCGGCAAGGGAGGTGGCCTGAGGAGGTGGACAAACTCCAGGGGAGAGGAGGATACGAGAAGGTTCTAGAGAGAATCAGATATAGATAGAGAGGTAGGTAGAGAAATGAATGAGCGGGTGAATGAAATGGGGGGGGGGTAGTCGTTTAGGGTTAAATTAGGTAAGGGTTGATCTGGGCCGTTGATTTGAATTAATCAACGGCTCAGATTGAAAGAGGGAATTGGGTCGGTTGTCTTTAGAGACTGGGCCTAATGTTTTTGGCCAATTAATTGGGTTGGGGTCCGGGTAGAATAATTGAATTAAAAGTGGTTATTTGTTAAATACCCGTTTAAAAATAGATAAATAATTAATAAAAATGGATAATAATTATAAAAAATGATATTAAGGCTAAATAGGTGAAATTAAGGTAATTAAATAATATTGAAATATAAATGACTAATTATTGAATTAAAATGGTATAAAATGTACATTTAGGCTATAACTGCAAAAATTGTTGTAATTATAGCTAAATAATGCCAAATTGGATAATTTGTGAAATAATTAAATCCTAATAGGATTAAAATAATATGGTGATCTAGGAAATATTTTGAAATTATTTATAATACAATTTATGAATAATTATTGAATTTAAAATACTGAATAAATTGGAAAAGAAATTAATAAAATATGGAAAATCATGGAAAAATACCACTTGTTATAAAAAGTGATTTTGAAGGCACATATGCAAATATTAAAATAGTTTGAGGAAAAATTAGATATAAACAACTACCCCTCTTTACTCGGGAAGGATGGAAGAGCTTTCGGGTAAAGATATGATGACCAATTTTGACCGAGTGAAATGGTTTGGAGAGATTCCGGCCATACCCTGGTTACTGAGTTGCCTACATATCCCTAGTTTTATAGGAATCAGTCCGTATGTAGTTCAGGATTCATCGGTGAAGTATACCGATGAAGTTTCTTACAAGAACGGACACAACATTCGGGACTGATTGAATAAGCGGCTTACGGGATGGTTAGGAGAACTGGAGCGGGACCGCTACTGCCAGGATGGCCGTTGCTTGCCGGATTTACTACAAATGGATAATACAAGCATATATTGTGCGTAATTTAAACATGATACAAATTTCGTTGGACCATGAATGATGTCTTCGGATGGTTAAGGATGACGTCCTCAGACCATGACGTCCTGGGCTATGAATTGCTTCATGCAGGATTCGCAGGCCATGAAAATGATATTCTCGGGCCATGAGGATGGTGCCTCTGAACCATGATTCCTTTGAATAATGATATGCAGAGGTTGAAAGAGATCTTCAGGCCATGAAAATGATGTTCTCGGGCCTTGAAAATGGTGCCTCCGAACGATGATGCCTTTGGATGAGTTGGAGATATTTAAGCCCATGAAATGCAGTAAAATGATGTTGATGAGACACTACTTAGTCTTGCGAATAAAAGGGCAGATCTTAGCCCGAAAGGAAAGTGAAGTAAATAGTGCTTGAGACAACGGTTAGTCTCGAAAGGTAAATTGGAGGCAGAGCATAACCTCGAAAGGCAGAATGGTAGCCTTATGCAATGCAGATGGAGAAAATGCTTAGTCTCGGAAGGAAGAATGGTAGCCTTATGCAAATGATGTAGATGGAGCTAGAGCTTAACCTCGGAAGGCTAAATGGTAGCCTTATGCAAAGATGCAACTGCAGATGGTGACAGTGCTTAGTCTCGGAAGGCAGAATGGTAGACTTATGCAAAATGTAGATGGAGGTAGAGCTTAACCTTAGAAGGAAGAATGGTAGCCTTAAGCAAATATGCAAATGCAGATGGAGACAATGCTTAGTCTCGGAAGGCAGAATGGTAGCCTTATGCAAATGATGTAGATGGAGGTAGAGCTTAACCTCGGAAGGCAGAATGGTAGCCTTATGCAAATGATGTAGATGGAGGTAGAGCTTAACCTCGGAAGGCAGAATGGTAGCCTTATGCAAAGATGCAAATGTAGATGGAGACATCGTTTAGTCTCGGAAGGCAGAAAGGTAGCCTTATGCAAAATGTAGATGGAGGTAGAGCTTAACCTCGGAAGTCAGGATGGTAGCCTTATGCAGAGATGCAGATGGAGGTAAAGCTTAACCTCGGAAGATAGAATGATAGCCTTATGCAAGAAATAAAATGACAGTAGGAATTCTTAGCTGGTGATGAATTGTGGCATTGTGATTATTGAGAGCATTGTGACTGCGGAGCATTGAGGCATGTGCGAACATCGGCAAGTGCAGCAGTTTTGGGAGTCGTATTTTGGACAACGTTTGTCCCCTGGGCGGACAATTTGTTTAGGGGTTTTGCAACCTTAGTGTCTGCAACCAAAGAAAGATCGTGAGTTCTATAGGGGGGTTAGTTCGTATTCGCACTGGATTTTCTTGACTTGTTGGGCTCGATCTGATGATACTGTCTGTATTATTGGGGTAGCATTGATAAACAAAGCTGTTTCAAAAACAAACATGCATGATTTTGTAAAGCATAATGTATAATTAAAAAATAATTTTGGGATGAACCGACAAGCGTGACACGACTCGGGACATTGCAACCTCTCCTGCTATAGAATTTTGAAGGTCCTCCTCAAAATTCTGCCCCAGTTGGATGGGTGAATGTCTCTGAATGTTGCTCGTGCGGCGATTGACTGATCTTGCTTCAGAATTTTGAGGGTCCTCCTCAAAATTCTGCCCCAGTTGGATGGATGAATGTTTTTGGCTGTTGCTCATGTGGTGATTGGCTGAACTTGCTTCAGAATTTTGAGGGTCCTCCTCAAAATTCTTCTCCAATTTCCAATTGCGGGGAAAAATGAAATTTTATTGAATTGTGACCGAACCCATAGGGCTGTCTACGTATCCCCTCTTAAACGGGAATCAGGTCAGGCGTAGTTCAATTTACATCACTGAGAAAGCACAAAGATTACACATAGTCGCGTTTGACTGCATCTGAATTGATTGGCTTTGGCCAGACTTCTCTGTCCATTTCTGCGAGTATAATTTCTCCTCCTGTTAGTACCCGGTGAACCGTGTACGGACCCTGCCAGTTGGGAGAGAACTTCCCTTTGGCTTCATCTTGATGTGGAAAGATCTTCTTCCACCAGCTGTCCCGGTGTGAACTATCTAGGCTTGACTCTCTTGTTGAAGGCTCGGGTCATTCTGTTCTGATAGAGTTGACCATGACAGACTGCATTCATTCTCTTTCCGTCTATGAAGGCTAGTTGCTCATAACGACTCTTTACCCATTCTGCATCGCTGAGCTCATCTTCTTGTATAATTCTTAGAGATGGAATCTCAACTTCGGCAGGAATAACAGCCTTAGTACCATAAACTAGCATATAGGGAGTTGCCCCTATTGAGGTGCGAACTGTGGTGCGATATCCCAATAAGGCAAATGATAACTTCTCGTGCCACTGCTTATGCCTTTTTATCATCTTTCTTAGTATCTTCTTGATGTTTTCTGAATCTCCCAGGTTGATGATTTCAGTATCGTCCAGGTTGGACTTAGGTTTGTTCTCAAAATTCTCAACTTCTTTGACAATCTCATCAGGTATGTCATCTTCTTCTAAATCCACGTCCGTTTGCTGCATTGTCTCGTTGCATGTCACAATCATCGGTTCATCAAGACAAGTAATAGTAACGGTGTATAGGTAAAGTAATGAGAGAAAAAATGATAGCAATAAATATTGATTCATAAGAAAAATTTAAAAATACTTTTGATAAATTGAACGATTGTTTTGATCATTGAAGATCTTATTGCGGGAATTAAAATGCGAAATATGAAATCATTTTGTAAAGAAAAACAATGAATAGCACTCGTTTTAGCCTTGCTACCCCGAGGCTCGTCGAGCTTTGGTTGTCCTGACAGTCCAATTCTTGAGGTACGCCCCTCTGATCCCAGCCTGTATGGAAGAGCCTCCCTCCCCCCCTCCTCGAGAATAACACAACAGTCCATATCACTGTCTTCTAGAAACAAGTTCCTCATTGCTGCAAGTGCTTCTTCTTCGTCTGATTCATAAATAACGTCGGCCTATTGGAAGGTCTGCTCCAAATGCGGTATTGGTTGCTCCAAAGGGTAATAAGGACCGCGCCATGGTGGCGATCAGTTTTTGAATTCTTTCCAAGTGTATTCGTATCCCAAACCGAAAATGGTGTCGTGCTTCTTGAGTTTAATAGGTTTGGAGATCCCCTGAAGGTTCTTGCCGAGCCCTTTACCTGGCTCGTACCCTCGCCAATTCATCATACTTGCGATCTTGCTATCCCACTATTTGTTTTTGTCGATAGGGTTGACCCGTTCAATGTGGTGGTAAGTTTCTCCACCCAGCTTCCTTCTTCCTTCAATCACCGG
>ML424832.1:0-12223 GCA_005239525.1 Nicotiana knightiana
AAAGTTGGTCTCTATTTTCTTCCACTTCCATAAGCGACCAACTTTGGTCGCTAATATGAAATTCTATTTATTTAAATTTTATAATTTTTTAAAATAATAATATAATTATTAAAAATTTTATACTGGGTCCCACTTTGGCGACCAAAGTTGGTCGCTAATTTTAATATTTCTTTGACCAAGCAAGTCTGACTAGTCCGGTCAATATTTTGACCACATTATCGACAAAATAGCGACCAACTTTGGTCGTTAATTTATTTATAATTATTTTTTAATTATTTTATCCAATTTAGCGACCAACTTTTGTCGCTTTTTTGATAGACCAATTTTGTTCGCAAATTTTTGATCGCTTTTTGCTGGATTTTTAGTAGTGTATGCTCCCATTGCCCAACCTTCTGCCATACAACCCATCTCCTCTATCACTTCCAGAGTCACCTGGCTTAATGAAGGCGACGCAAACACAAAGCTCTTCCATTTATCCACTCTAATTAGGCGTAGGCGTAACCGCATTACTGTACTACAAGACCAAGTTGGAAATTGGTGCTATTCCAACCATAAGAAATAGTTTCATGGACTATTTCACTACTCTATTCACCACCAACTTACAAACCTCCCCGTACACCTTTCCTATACAATCTCATCACACCTTATCCATACAAGAAAAAGAAATATTATCACGCCCACTCCAAGATAATGGAATACTTAGAGCAATTCACTCTTTCAAACCTTATAACCCTGATGGCCTACACCCCACTTTTACCAAACATATTGGCATGAGGTAGGTCCTTCTATCACTTCCCTTTGTCATACAATTTTCACTGAAGGTTCCATACCTGAAGACATCAACCATACCTACCTCTGCCTAATACCTAAACAAAGAAATGCGGCTTAACTCACCCAATTTAGGCCTATCAGTTTATGTAACACCATTTATAAAATTATTACCAAAATATTAGTCAAACGTATTAAACAATTCCTCCCAAACATCATTATCCCGACCCAAGCAAGTTCCCTCCAGGACGTAGAGCAACTGACAATGCCATAATCATGCAGGAAATTCTCAATAAACTCAAAACTAAAGTCCCCCATATTCTCCTCAAATTAGACCTCGAAAAGGCCTTTGATCGCATGGAATGGTCTTTCATTAAACGATCTCTAACCTATTTTAACTTTCCACAAAATATCATCACCTTAATTATGTCTTGTGTTACCACGTCTTCTATCTCTATCCTCTTCAATGGTGCACCTACGAAATACTTCCAACCCACTCGAGGTATTCGACAAGGAGACCCACTCTCACCATACCTTTTCATACTTTGCATGAAAATGCTTGCACTCTCTATTGACCAAGCAGAAGACTATAAACAATGGGCACTCATTACCCTAGCCAAATCAGGATCGCAACTCTCCTATTTGTTCTTCGCATATGATATCATACTCACATCACAAATTACTTCTACTTCATGCCACTCCATCATTGATACACTGAACTTTTTTTACCCAGATGGTCGGACAAAAAATAAACTTTGCCAAGTTAAAAATCTTCTTCTCTAAAAATTTCTCCTTAGAAAACAAAAATTATGTTCTCAATTCCTTTAATATGGCTGAGGGCACCTCATTTGGAAGATACCTAGGTTTTCCACTATTTATAAAAAAAATCGGTAAAGCGCGATTTCCAATACCTCCTTGACAACTTCAAGGCAAGATTATCCGGTTGGAAAACTAAATGTATGACCCTCGCAGGGAGAACTACCCTTATACTCTCAACCCTTAACTCCTTGCAATACATTTCAATCCCCCAAACTATCATTCAATCAATGGAACGCTACTAAAAAAATTTTCTTTGGGGATCGACGTCACATAAAAAATGACTCCATCTTCTTAAATGGTCAACAATTACCATGCCTAAAGACAAGGGTGGTCTTGAGATCCAAAATCTAACCATAAAAAATAAAGCCATACTCACGAGCCTAGCCTGGCGATTATTCAAAAATCCCTCCACACTATGGGCTTCCATCCTCCTATCCAAATATCTAAACTCCAAATTCACATCCTCTACATGGCAAAATATCATTAAAGGATGGAACTATTGTACCTTGGGTACCAAATGGATCATTTCCAATGGTCACCGCATCAATTTTGGCATGATTATTGGATCTCAACAGGTACATCCTTACGATCTCTTATAATGGGACCACTGCCACAATCAGCTCAACATATTACTGTGAGCAATTACATTAAAAATGCTAGTTGAACCTCTCCCTTGTCCCCTTTGACATGCCCCTGTACATCCTCCATAGGATTCATAGTATACACTTGCTCCTCTCCCAAACGCTACTAGACACACTCATCTGGGGACTAACACCCTAAGATACCTTTACGATTAAATCATGTTACAACACACTAATACCACAAGCAACCTATCCATATACCTGGTTATGGAAACTCCATCTGCCGTCCTAATTAACGCATTTTCTCTGGCTATGTAGCCATCAAAGACTGCCAACCAATACATACCTATTACATCTTAAGATTACAAATACTGACATTTGCCACCTCTGCTCAACTACACCGGAATTCTTACCACATCTCTTCTTTGAATGCCATCACACACGACCTATATGGGAGAAAATAGGTGTCCACAACTATACACACCACCTAAGCCAATCACACACCCATTTTTTCGAACAAATTTCTCACCTCATTAAGCAACTACCCAAAACTACTCCATATAATATTTCTCTCACCACCCTTATACCGTTCATACTATGGGGTATCTGGCTCAGCCCAAACAATAATATATTCAACAACCGCAAAGATCCCCCGAACTATTATAACATAATACATCGTGCAACAGAATTTTACTTCCTCTCAAATGCAACACCACCATGCAAACCTTTAACACCCCTCTACATCAAATGGAACCCCCATCACCAAATTACAATAAACTAAACACTGACAGGGCAGCTTTTCAAAAAGTAGGTGCCAATGGTATTGGTGGAGTTATACGATCGCACACTAGAGCATGGTAAAGAGATTATTCGGGTAACATCGCAAATGCCAATAGCATCCAGACAGAACTTACAACCTTACTATATGGTCTACGCCTATTACTGCAATACGGCTATCAACCGCTTGAAATTAATATTGATACCAAAGAGGTAATTACATTACTACAAAAAAATAACCCACATTATACTCATTTAATTCATGATTGCAGGTTGTTACTCAGGCTACTGGGTGATTCCATCATTAGCCATACTTACAGGGAGACGAATATGGTCGCTGATACTTTAGCAAAATTTGGTTCCAAGTTACCTAATGGAAGCAGCACTCAACTTTTTGACAAAACTCCACCTTTTGCTCTAGAGGAGTTTATGGCAGATCAAGCAGGAAGTACAAGGCAAAATCTAGTTAAGCATAGTTTGATACCCCACAACCCTCCCCCCTCCCCCCCTTGTACACCAAAACCCCTTTTGCCTCAATGTTTGTAATACTGCTTGTAATAGTGCTACTAGACCAGGTACTACAGATTTTTGTCATGATCCCCAGATGGATCCTAGTCTCCAGACTAGCAGTAGGTTAGTACAAAGTCCATGCACGGACTACTACTCAGTAACCACAGTGTCTAGGTCACCCCCTGTAACTTTTCCTTACGTAATATTATATAACCCTTATGACCAAAAAAAAATTGTAAAATAAGGAGTAGTAAGTATCTGTATTTTTTTTTAATAAGAAAATGTTACCAAAAAAATAATTTAGAACAAAAAGCTAATTTGTAGAGTGGGTTTCGAACCAGGTGAACGGGTAAGGAAAGGAACTTGCGCAGTCCAAAACCAGCCTCGCCATTCAACTTTAATATTTAAGGGGGCCAAGGAAAATATATAGAGCTTTTATCATTGTTGGCCGCTCGGGGCAAACTTTTAACAACAACTAGCCAAAATTTAATTTAAATTGAACATCCACTAGCCACTAGCCACTAGCCGACGCCTGAATTTACATATTTTATGCACTGAAAACTAACTATTGTTCAAGTAGTAGGCTTGTCTACGCCTGCTACAATCTTCTATATATATCAATTGGTTTCTTCAAGAAAATATTTATTATAATTTTCTTGCCCTTTACTTCTATGCGGAAGGAATGGTGATTATAGTACATAGGTATTAATATTTTAAATTGGAAAATTATGAGTTGCGTGTATAAAATTGATAGAATGAAAGGGTGCCCAATACCTAGAAAGATATGTTCTAGATTTATTTATTTATTTAATACATAATAATATGTTCTTCACTCTTTAAATCAAATACCCTTTATGTACAAAGAACGTAAATGTACATTCAAATAAATACTATATAATAGATATAAATTGTCAATTACTATCACCATTGTAATTTTTAACACAATAATAAATTCTAGAAAATCTTTCATATATACATTTTACTACATCACTACGTAGTAAACTGCACGATACACTGTATATATACA
This sequence comes from Nicotiana knightiana, assembly GCA_005239525.1. Lineage (NCBI taxonomy): Eukaryota > Viridiplantae > Streptophyta > Magnoliopsida > Solanales > Solanaceae > Nicotiana > Nicotiana knightiana. The sequence goes on from ML424832.1 coordinate 4,483, forward strand.
AAATTTATACATTGTAGAACAGTCTATACACTTTGGATACACAAAAGCGCTCGGGATACATTAACGATATATTATGGATACATTGCAAGGTGCACGATACACTCTATATACAAATTCTATGCAATGTATATACTAAATAAAGTGTCACTATACAAAAATATATTAAAATAGACTGTCACTATACAATTTATATACAATAGACTGTCACTATGCAAAATATATACAAATAGACTGTTACTATGCTAAATATATACTAAATAGACTGTCATTATACAAATAGACTGTCACTATACAAAAATATACAAAATAGATATTTCGAGCTATTAGATGTAATATGTTTGGGCCGAAGGGTCATTTCGTATAAGTAGAAAAATATATGGGCTATTAAAATTTTGAGGGGCTATAGAGTGTAGTTTTCTCAAATATATAAGGGGTCGTCAGTATACATACAAATATATATATATATATATTTGTATGTATACTGACGACCCCTTATATATTTGAGAAAACTACACTCTATAGCCCCTCAAAATTTTAATAGCCCATATATTTTTCTACTTATACGAAATGACCCTTCGGCCCAAACATATTACATCTAATAGCTCGAAATATCTATTTTGTATATTTTTGTATAGTGACAGTCTATTTGTATAATGACAGTCTATTTAGTATATATTTAGCATAGTAACAGTCTATTTGTATATATTTTGCATAGTGACAGTCTATTGTATATAAATTGTATAGTGACAGTCTATTTTAATATATTTTTGTATAGTGACACTTTATTTAGTATATACATTGCATAGAATTTGTATATAGAGTGTATCGTGCACCTTGCAATGTATCCATAATATATCGTTAATGTATCCCGAGCGCTTTTGTGTATCCAAAGTGTATAGNAAAGCTCTATGCAGGTCCGACCCTGGTAATCAGTGGTTTTCTATGTTAATTATTTTCGGTTCTTAAGGGTTAGTGCAAATGTATATAATTTCTTCAACTATCTTGTTTTCACTTGGAAAATCAGCTTAAATTAATGTTGTCTACACGCAAAGAACAAAGGACGGACGAAACTGTTTTGATTCCAAAATGTCTTCCTTTATTGAAAGCACATACGCAAATGAAATTCTTTTTTGTACTATACAGAATGAATTTCACTTAATTACACTACTCTTAAACACTTCTCTTTTAGATTCAATTTTTTTCCTTCTCTGCCTCTGATTTTCAGTAAGTTCAATTACTAAAATTTCATTTATTTACGGATATGTTACGTTTGAATGAGTAATTTGTTCATACTGTTGTAACACTCTGTAAATTCGGACTAGGTGTGAACATGTTAAATGAATATTAAGATGGCATCTTGGACATATGAAGTCCTATCGGGATGAGTATGGGCGAAATGAGTTGTTTTAGAATCAAGACGGAGAGTGAGGTGTATAAGATTCGATAAAATCAACTAAGTCTATGGAAGGTCTGTCTTCTAGAAGGATTTTGTAAATATCAGTGGGGAAAAGTTTATGAAAGCTTTCCAATGATATGTTGTGAAGCCCAAACGAATTTCTGAGCGAAAGTGCATTTTACTAGATAATGTGTAGTATGCGCGCCTAGATGCATGCCCGAATGGTCTCATGCGTGGCGCACTTGTGGCAGTGTTACTGCCTTGATACGTGTCCAGGTGCACGGTTGGGCCTTCAGGTGCGCGGGACGCACCATGGGGGGGTTATTTTAAAGCCCTACTTCGTCCCCCACACCCCAAAACACAAAAACTTGCTCTAGAAAGGGAAGCTCTCAAGAACCTAACTCCTCGAAGGTCCCTCCACCATGCAAGTTAAGTTTTAATGGTGATTCTAAGTTAATTTCAATTTCCCAACACTTTATTAACATGGGTAAACCCTCCAAATCATTGGATATTTGATTAGGACATCATGGTTGAAAAAAGAAATCCTAAAACTCGAATTCAAGAGGATCGAACTTCAAAAAGGTAATATCTTTTACCTCTACTTGATTATAGTATTGGATTAATGATTATAGACTCTAGTTCATGAGATATGAGTTGATGGATTTCATAGAAAAGTATGAACAGTTATAGGTTTGGATTGTTGATTGTTGATTATTGGTTAAGGGTATTGTTTGTCGTATGGGTGATGAAGAATGGTATTGATTATAACAATTTGAGATTTTAGTATTATTTAGGAGCAAAAGAATGGGTTATTGGGTGTAGAAACACCATTAATAAGGACTATGAAGCTTTATGCCTACCAAGTGTTTGATAAAAGACCTAAGTGGCCAAAACATGAGTATTATTGCTAATATGGAATCCCTTTGACTTGTATTTATATAGATTAAAGCTGAAAAGATTGGAGAATGTTGTATTACACTTAAGAGCAGGAATTTAATGTACGTGAGACTAACTCTCTATGTTTGGGAATGTTAATGATTCTCCCTACACTACGTTTCTTTTACGACGTTACTAATTGCCTCAGAAGTATAGTTAAGCCTATTCCTTGAATAGTTGTAGAACTTCTAATATCTAGCTCCATAACTCATTCATGACTTTCATTCTGAACGTTGTATGCTCAGTGTATAATCAATATAGACTTGGGTTTGATGCCCATGAGTCAAAGTCTAAATTACTCAGCATGTCATAAACATTTGAAGTTTCAGTTTTCATAATCAGTTCAACAATACGTGCCTCAGTTTAGTCCTATTCAGTATTCCAGTATCATGCAACTCAATATGATTCAGTATTTCAGCATCACATATTGCAGTATGATTCTCAGTTCCTGAATTTAAATCCCTGAATGTTGAACACCTGTATTTGGGCCTGAGGTCGTAGTTTATATGTTTTAGGCATATTTGGGCCCGAGGCTGTAGTTTATGCTTTATGCATGTTTGTGCTTGAGGCCATAGTTTATGATTTATGCATGTTTGGGCATGAGGTCGTAGTTGATGCTTTATGCATTTTTTGGGCATGAGGTTGTAGTTATGTATACGTATACTTGGGCCTGAGGCCGTAACTTGTGCACATATATATTAGGCCCAAGGATGTAGTATATTCAGATAAACAAGTTGTTCATCATTCAGAAGAAGAAGTATTCATATCCTTACTTCCTTTGTTCAGTTCAGTTATCAGTTATCATTTATCAGTTTAGTTATCAATTATCATTTCAGTTATCAGTTATCACTTATCATTTCAGTTTCAATAGTTATCAATTATCAATTCTCAGTTACCAGCTTAGTTTCACTTTCAGCATTTATAATTCTTTCTTTCAGTTGCTTTACATACCAGTGCAATTCAAATGTATTGACGTCCCTTTTGCTCCGGGCCTCCATCTTACGATGCATGTAATGATTTATAGGTTAACGATTCAGAGCACTAGGATTCTCATACTAGCTATTTGGTAATCCCCAGTTCTTTCCGGGAACTATCATTATCTTACAGTCTTCAGTATTTTTAGATAGTCAGTGTTTTTATTAGAGACTTCATAGACTAGAGTAATATTTAGACAGAGTTACATGCTTTTCATGTTAAGCAATGTTGGCTACAAATATACTTCATACTTATGTTAGTGTTCCCACACATTAATTTATATCATTCAGATTTTCACTGTAGTTTATCTTCCGCTTTCAGTATGCTATGATATCACATGTTGATTCAGCCTACCAGTTGGTTCGCTCGGTCATAGTAGTCAGGCACCGGGTGCCGTGTTACGTCCAGGCCTAGGTTCGAGGAGTGACAACTGCTCGGTCGTGTCTTCCGACTCTGGGTGAAAATAGCATGGATTAGCCAGTTTTGTAATTGAAAAATAGTCCGCGTTTGCAAAGTCATTAAAAAATAGACACTATTTAGCTAAAACACGGTAAGTTTTAGTATAATATGTTGGATTATGAAGCTCCTATATATAAACTTCTAGCATATTCCAGCACTATGCTGGAATTTCATATGTAACAAAATTCGAACTCAAGCATATTATGATGAAATTTTTTCGGGTTTTAAGAGTGTTTTTGTTCAAATTTTTCCCTTTACATGAAAAAATGGCTAAATTCAGATTACTTTTAAAACTATAGCTACTTTTCAATTGCCAGTTGTAGATCAGGCTATTTTTGATTTTTGGTACACAGCCCAATAGTATAATGGCCCAGACTCGCTCAACCCATAAGAAAAACGAAAGCCCAAGGTAAGGTAACGTCGTCGTTTCTTATCATCTCATCATCCCAACAGAAAGAAGGTCCAACTATTCAACCCATTTTCTCAAATTGGAGCAGAATCTTGCGGCATAAAAATGGCTGTTCAAGCTGCTCTCTCCACAGTAGCTGCCACTTCAAATGGCATCAACCAGCTCAATTCATCTCTCTGGGCGGCAAACTCACAAAATTTGCATAGTCAGTGGCTTGGTACTCCAATCAAAATCTCTCTTCAGTTCAACAATTTCAAACCATTTCTTACAAAACATTGCCCCATTAAAGCCACTGTCTCCTTTAGCCTTCCTTATGGGTAAGTTCTCACACCTACCCTTCACTTATTCTTGCATTTATATTTTCTCTTTATGCCTTTTTTTTTTACTATTAAGAAAGAACAAAAGAATTCTGAAATTTTGTTGTCTAAAACAAGCAGTATTTTATAGCTATAGATCATCTCATTAAAGGTAAAATGAGAAGTTGAAAGTTAATTTTTTTTTCTAAATATAGAAATGTACTAATCATTTTTTAATAGACTAGAAAGGAAAGTGCATCACATAAATTGGGACATAGGGAGTATTTTGTATTGAAAATAGATAGGCTCGAATAGAGTGGATGTGGATATATAGGATTCATGTAGTTGACCCAACTCATTTAGGATTGAAGTGTAGTTTATTGATTGATTATATAGTTTTTCTGTTAATCACATTTGAATCAGTAAGATATAAAGATAACACCTTTGCTTCATTTTGTTATTGCAGAAAGTCAGAGGCTGCAGTATCTATAGAGAAAATTCCTAAGTGAGTATTTTCCTTCTTCTTTCTTGTTTTATTTCTTTGGCTGCCCCAGAAAAGGAGGAGGAAATTTTCAGGATATTGGTTGTTTCATTTGTGTTATTGTTTGTCTTGTGTTTGTTTATTTTTGTTGGTATTTTGATGTGTTTTGAGGTATCTTGAATTGGGTGAGTGAAATTTTAGATGGTCGTCAAAGGCGATAAAATCATTTGCCATGGGTGAATTGGAAGCAAGAAAACTTAAATATCCCACTACTGGAACAGAAGCTCTTCTCATGGGAATTTTGATTGAAGGTTTGTTAATTTATCTCTTCCCTAAGGAAATATTTATTTGTTTTGGTAGAGATGCTCTATTCGATCCTGCAAACGGAATGGAAGCTCTTTACTTTTTGTTACTCGTGATGTTAATTAATTAATCTAACACTTGAATAAACGATAGATAGAAGTCAGAAGATAATTTCATGTCTTTAATTTAAGAATGTGACATATCTTATAACAACGGATTTTGTGCTAGAGATTTTAGTAAGAGGAGGTATTTCAGGTTTTGCATTTTTTAAACACTTGCTTACTCTAGGAACTCCAGTATAGTTGGGTCCATCTAAATTCATTGAGTGACTGAGATTTGAATGAGATTACTCCTCTAAAAATCTGACACCTTACAGAACTTACCCAATAACATTATGTAGTTACCAAAGCCATTTTACATTTTAGTACATTTAGTGGACATGACATTTGCTATACAACATTGTGATATATACAAATCTTTTAGTATGTGAAAAGATTTCAGTTGAGTTGGGAGGTTATTGAGGTGAAAATATATAAGTGCTTTGGTTTTCTGATATTAGTTGCTCTCTAGAGGAACCAAAAGGAAATTGGTCGGCACATGATTGCAAGTTGATTGGATAGGTAATTCTCTGGATTTTAGTTTGTTATTCGAACAATGTGGCTTGTCGAAGTCGAGATATAGCACTTATAAGTTGATGGGAAATGTCACTTTGTGGATTTTAGCTTATGTGTATTACGAACAGTGCGCACCTCGAACATAATTCAGATACATACAGAAGCAAATTTTAGAGATTATGACTGCATATATTTATATTAGTTTCAGAGATGAAATAAGAAGATATTTAATTGATAGAAGGGGTCTTTCAGTAATTTGCTTACTAAAGACTGGGTCCCCAACTTACACTTTGACTGTGATTTAAGCTGCTTTAATCATTTTGGTGAAGTAGCTTCCATAAATATTCATTCTGCTCCTTGAAGTAGATCATGTTTGAATGTTTATTTCCGTCCTGCATTTGCAGGGACAAATTTTGCTTCAAAATATTTGAGGGCGAACAGAATTACTCTCTTTAAAGTACGTGAAGAAACTATCAAAGTACTTGGAAAAGCTGACATGTGGTTTTTCAGTCCCGAGCATCCTCCTTTGACTGAAGATGCACAAAAAGCTCTTGATTGGGCACTTGATGAAAAACTCAAATCCAGTATGTGTATTTCTCCAACTCAATTTTCCACACATGTTTGTTGGATTGCTGCACCTTTCTGCCTTCATAAGTATCCGTTAATTCCTGTTTGAACATGTTAAGTATTTGCATGAATCACAGGGAGAAATGATCTTTGACTTCCAAGATCTACCAGCATGAAGGTGCTTGTAAAAGCAAAACTGAAATTCTAGTGCTTGCTTGTAACTGTTTTAGAACCATAACTGAGTTAAGTTGGCCAAATAAACCACTCACTTGTCCATGCTTGCCTTTGTTCGTACATGGTCGTGTACTGCATCCCGCCCATTTAAAATCAGATGGCTACTTCCTGGGCTTGGAATGGTTCCACTGAAACACCTACTTTGTTCAATTACTGTGTTTACTGTCTAGCTTGGTCTAAGATAGAACTTTAAGTCTACAAGCAAAGTTGAAGGAGTCTAGCATAGTTTTAGTTGTTTATTCTACTCAGGTGAAAATAAAAAATTGACTAGATGAGCATAGAAACAGAATGAAAAATTAGATAGAAAATAAAACTTAATTATTTAAAAATGCAGATTGAACTTGGAAATTAAGAACCTCCATTAGAATGCATTTCTTATCAAATCCGTAGATACAACCTAACTCTTGTGGTGTAAAATCAACTATCAGAATTCATGACACTTTCTGTTTCTATGTACTTATCCCAAAAAAGAAAGAAAAGAAGGGTATATTCTATGTGAATTCATAATTCCCATCTGAGGGTACCTCAGCGGTTTATTCATTTTATGGTGGTTTTCATTCAATAACAGCTGAATCTGTCAAGCACTTCTTTAAGATTTAGACTCTCTTTTCGTCGTATTAGATAAAATTTTCAGAATTTATTGGAAAGAGCAAGAGATAAATTATGCTCATATGGTCAAACGTAACCGAGTGCTAAAGAAACATCAGTTCAAGGATCACCAGGTTTTAATTGTTTGGGCAGAAGAGAGTGAAAATGTTGTTGGTTATTGATTATTATGAAAATGCAGGTGACAATGGGGAGATTACAACTACTCATTTGCTCCTTGGGGTGTGGTCACAAGTAGGATCACCAGGTTATAAGATATTGTCTGCTTTGGGCTTCAATGATGAACAAGCTCAAGAGTTGAAGAATGTAATCTCAGAACCTGGATTTGTGGATGATTAAGAGGAAGATTTTTGTGTTGATGTATTCCTTTTAACCTAAACTGACGTTCCGAATTTCCAATCAGATTAGTCAGTTTCTCCCAATCACCCCCCCCCCCCCCCCCTCGTCTTACTGTTCTTCTTTTTT